>JAAAIY010000038.1:0-151143 GCA_016098105.1 Actinomortierella wolfii
ATTCTCGGGGGCCATCATCAGCGCCTCCGAGCAGAGGCCGTACAATGAACTCGATCGACAATTCTCACCAAGATTTCCGTGGTCACGAATACACGAATATGCACCTTGATAGACAGGCCCATCATCCTGATTCAACATTGCAGCACAGTGCAGTTGATACCACTCCTCCAATGGCCAACACAAGGGCAAATTCACGGACGCCGTCAGTATCCGCACCCATTATTGTTGTCGCAGCAGATGGAAGTGCGCTTGAGAACACTCCCACGGCTGGCAATCAGTCTTGCACAGGAAGTCATACTGGATCTAATCAGGAGAATGGCATCCATGTATCACCAACGCTTGCCTTGGGAACAGGTCATCAGGTCTCAATCCACCCGCTTGATTCATATTCTTACTCTCAGACATCTTTGCACCCATTTTCGCGTGAACCCGAAACAAATTCAATAATGACTCAAGCATGTGCAGCATTGCAAACCAAGACAGAATTGCCCAGCGAACAGGGATGGCGAGAACCACAAGTCAATCCTGGAAGCAGTGAACAGCACCAGCAGTCGCACCCTCAACAGCAATCGCAACGTGGCCATTCTCAGCATAGTCGTGCCCAGACCTCAGACGCAGTGCTTTCAAACACTCTTGCACGGGCGGCCATGGCGTCGAATGCGCTTTCAACGTTGAGTCTTTCCGATCCGAAATGTGGCACAATGGACGATGAGTCGATGTCGATGACTAGTTCCACAATCTCCCTTACAACAGGGACACTGGGTGTCGCTGGAGGGCGGCGATTTTTGAATCAGGAACAAAACATGTCCCGATCATTGTGTATTGAAAGCAACAGCACTCGAGGGCGCCACGGCGCTGATGAAGCCGGCGGCGGCAACACGAGCATGTTTGGCACCAGCCGGTCTCTCCGCCGGCTTGCAGCATTGGGAATGCAACACACGGATGACGATAATTCTTCGCGTGTCACAACACCATCGAAGCGTAAAAATTCGTTGGGTGTCACCACATTGCAACACTCACCTCAGGATGGGTCACCTTCATCATCGTCGTCGGTCTCAGTTAGCCGATGTAGCAACCTGTTTTCGAATTTTTCATTGACGTCTAATCCAAGCCCAATGCTGGCTAGCCTCTCACCTTCCCCACCACCATCGTCGTCGTCTTCGCCAACGTCGACCTGTACAACCTCTTCTCTGGGGAGCCATGGCAGTGGAACCGCGGGCTCGAGCGCACATTTCTTCATGACGAGCAACAGCACGACACAGAGCCTCCCTGGAACAAGGCGCACGAGCACTTGTACGAGTACGACTGATGAGGATTTGAAGCGCGTCCGCTGCAGTCGACCCGGATCCATTTCCGGCTCAGATTTAGCACTGAATGTTTCGTCCTTGTCTACTACTTCTACCAGCAGCATTACTGGCGCTACAGTACTTTCGTCAAGCCCGACCCAGGCATCTGCTTCTACATCAATCCCAGCCTCGTCATCGATCCTTACACTCTCGTCTACCTCTTCATCGACCCACGACCACAACGCCAATTCATCCAGTGGTCTGTCACTTTCCTCGACCACGGCACGATTTTGAAGAAACTTAGTTTATTACCCTCAATTTCTTTTATTTCATTGACTATGTATTATCGCTATTCGCATCTTTTCCTTTCGTAATTACCATACTCTCTCACTCTCTCCATTCTGCCCACCTGCACACACGCACGCACAAGAAAAAGACTTCACTACAGGCGAAAGAAACAAAACAAAAAAAAAACTCGATGACTTTCCCAAGTTAACCTCATCGTATCTTTTTTTACCCTCTTGTTTTCAATCAGCCCAAGGAAGGGAGAACCTTCCAACAAAAATAAACTTTATGATACCCAAATCCTATATGCTTGCTATGACTTTTTCACTTTTATGTCAAACATGATATTGCAAAAAAACATGTTGCCTGAAATGATTTCTGATTCACTGTGACCTTTGGGAAGTGTGAAATAACCCTATGCTTTTCTATTGTTACTGGTTCACTTGTCTTCAACGGCCAAAGAGTATGCCAATAGTCAATGTTTGTCCTTTTGATTCTTTGTTTATTGTTTGTCTTAGTTCACGCTACAATTTGTGACATGCGTGTTATATAATATGTTTGCGTGTGTATTGTTTGTTGCGCGCGTGCATGCGTGTGACCTTGGCCAAAGATGGCCTTTGAGTCGAGAACCAATGACACCCTTTATTCGTATTTTCAGATATCATCCTTTTGTCTGGAGGAGTATATCATTAACAATGCGCTATCATATCACAGAAGCAGTATAAGGAGGAAGTAGAAAGGAAAACTGGCCTATAATCGGATCCTCTTGACAGCCTACATCCATATTGACATAGCACTGATGTGTATTCGTTGTGAGCCCACATCAAGCAGGTGATTCGTTGTTTATTCTTTCTCAACTACAGCTATTATATAATCAAACCCCCCCCACTTTACATGCTTCATAAACAAGAGTACACGAGATCTAAGCTGAATGGTAGGGTGATAGTGATGAAGATCATCTATTCGCCTCCAAAAACAAAAAAAAATGGTTGTCCATGCTTCAAAACTTTGCTCCAACCATGGTGATCAACGATTCAAACAAACAGATACGATGATAGCAAGTGTCGCTGCAAAAAGATTAAGGAATGTGTCAACTCATTTCGATATCTGACCTTTGAATCAAGTATATTTGCAGAGAATGTCGAAGTTCTCTGCGAACTCGACCACAACTTGTGGCTATCGTGCTCGCTCTTGGATCGTAAAAAAAGTGTTGATGAACAACAGGCAGTCAGGGTTCAGGCATACTCTACAACATAGAACACAAACTTTTTCGACTTTTGAGATCACAGCGACTCATGGAACCGACAACCTACCTAACCAAAAGTGTGCTATACTGTCAAGTAATGGAATAGGACTTTGTTGAGGGAAGAGACCGATTAAATAAGTTTGCTTCGACATTGATCTCGCTCAATCACGCATTATCAGCGCTTGTGTCCTATTGCAAACTGGTCGGAAGTACCAAGATCATGACGAGTAGGGCAATGCGCCAGAATGATTGCAATATCGAGCATGCAAGAACCCGAAATCACGCTTTATGAACCTGGCGATCGAACAAACGGTTCGAGCACTCCACCAACTGATTCAACATCCGAGTAGTATTCCTGATAGTTATTGCACCTCAGAAAACCAACCTGCACGTCTATCTTCTATCGGTGAGGTCAAAATCAATCGCCTACGATTCTAGGGCAAGAACGCAGTTTTTTTTTTTTTTTTTTTTTTTTTTGGCTGACCGCATAATGAGGGCCAGAATGACGTCACCGAAACGACCTATGCGGCGCCAAAAGCGCCACGTCTCATGCATTAACCTCATCTCGTAGAGGAACTGTCTGGAGAGCACTTTCATCATCAGGACCACCAACATATATACCAACCATGGTCAACCTCTCATTATACACCGTGAAGGCCGTCATCATGCTCGACAGCGAGGGTGGACGTGTCCTTGCCAAGTACTATGGACGCGATTACTCTGCAGCCAAGGAGCAGAAGGCTTTTGAGAAGGGCCTTTACGAGAAGACCAAGCGTTCTCCCCATGGTATGCAGACTTGGAAAGAGTGAGCATGGGGGCGACTCCCAACAGCGAAATGCAGGATATCAGAGAAAGGATGAACAAAGCATGTGGCTAATTGTGCTCCATATGATCGTACACCTGTACAATAGGCGAGATCATCATGTTCGACAACCAGGTGGTCCTGTATCGCTTCCACGAGGACGTCTTCTTTTACATTGTGGGCATGCCTGAGGAGAATGAAGCCATGCTTCTTGTTATCCTGAATGCCTTCTCGGATGCAGTATCAATGCTTCTCAGGTAAAATGTTGAATCATGTTACTTGGATCCGTTTTGCTCTCTGACCCTCTTGAATGTTCGCAACTAACGCCATCTTTTACTCTTCTCGTATACATTAGACACCAAATCTCGAAACGTATTATCCTTGAAAACTTGGATCTGGTCGTTTTGGCACTGGATGAAACTATAGACGACGGGTATGATATTTCTTGTTTCTTGGGTTAGCATCAATCGATCAAGGGTTTCAGCGAGCACGTTAATTAAGTTCTTATTTGATTTTTTATTTCGCGTTTTTTTATGTAGCATTGTCCTTGAGACGGACCCTAACGCGATTGTCGCGCGTGTGACAAAGCCAAGAGAAAGCCTGTCGGACGTACCACTGTCAGAGCAGACGCTAATCCAGGCATACCAGACGGCGAGAGAAAAGTTTGGCACAGCATTGCTGAAGTAGAGTGGGAACCCAAGGATGATGATGTAGACTACTGTTAACATATCTGGAAAGAGAGAGAGAGAGCGATAATATATGTACACGCTGTTGCAGAACTCAATACCAGAGTATGACGCAGAAGATTTACATGGAGATCAACAAACAAGTTTGGGGGGGGGGTGCAAGAGCTGCGAGGGAGGGACTAATGGCGCAGGGTGCACACAGTGATAACGTTCCATGTTCTGCAGACCACCACAGAAATGATATCTTTTTCCTCCGACCAGTGTGCCAGGAGGAATTTGGCTGGTTATTTTTTGTAGTTTTGAGGGTTGGTCCCCACCCATTGTGCACTTCTTTTCTTTCAATTGTACACAAATTCAATTCCTTTTGTACGATTCTTACCTCTCCATTCTAGATCTCATTTGCACGATTCCATTAAACTTTCTTTGATACCCCTTTCTCTCTTCATTACACTCTTTTGGACATTCTCTCCGTACTATGACTACACATCGCCCACGCGCCACACGCAAACTCACTGCTGAGCTTGAGGAACCTCCCACTACCTTGACTAAGAAGCAGTTCCAACAGGTAGCATTTTTGTCCTTCATATTATCTGCATGCTGGTAGTATGTTTCTCTCTACGGAGGACGTTTGGAACTGACCAAGAGCGAGGCTCTCATGCGTTTCACTCTTGGAACCTATCTGATATACTACTACTACAGGTTAAGAACCTCACCAAGGATGATGGCCATTTCAACCTTGTGAGGTAAGTCGATAGACTCGCATGACAGCTCTTCACCCTGAAGAGATGTGAAAATGAATACATCGCGGGAGAAAGTGGCTAAAAAACCAGCAGCATTGATTGGAAACGGATCGTGGGCTGTTTTACACGCATGATTTTTTTCCTCCCGACAACGCGCCCAGTGAATTGAACTGGGTTAGTTTGGCGCAGGCAACAACAGGAAATACACAGCTCGCGCCGGAGATACTCATGTCTATTGTGTTTCTTTCTCTTTCTGTTAAATCTGCCGCATGGTTGGCTGTGGCGCTAATAGAAACTTTAACCTGGCTGATGTGATCACCCTGATGAACGGAGCTTGTGGAGCTCTCTCAGTCTTCTCCAATTTGCGATATCTTGTCACCAACGATTCATATTATCTCAAGTTAGCCATGATGTGCATCCCTCTTGGCTTTATATTTGATGTCTTTGACGGCAAGGTTGCAAGATGGCGCCAGACCAGCTCTATCCTGGGACAGGAGCTCGATTCACTCGCCGATGCTGTAAGTTATTTTCTTTCTTTCTTTTTTTTTTCTTTTACAATTACGGAAATCAGTATGAAGTATCCGGTGGAAACTGCGAAGGCAAAAATATTTTCGAAAATACGAGAAAAAAATTTGTCCGACTCTTCTTGAAGCTGGAGACTTTTTTCGACCTGAGTTTTTGTTGTTCCGCGCGAAACACCACAGTGACACTGCTTATCAGCAATAATGAGAAGGGCATTTTTACACAGAGAACATTTCTGCGCAAGAGTCAGCATTACCACATTGTCAGTAGGGAAGACACGTACCTCGGTCCGCCACCCTCAGCCTCTTCTCCAGAAATTTTTTTTGGCTGACTCAAACTTTTCGGAAACCGCAACAATTCGCCTCCGGACCATGCTCCAACTTCACCAAGCTTCGCAATTTACCAGCACTACATCCGATTGACCCTTCCCTCTTGGATTTTCCTTCTCTCTCCTCATGTCTTTCAACTTTCTAGATTTCATTTGGAGTCGCACCAGCTGTTTTGGCATTCGTGCTAGGTATGCAGACATTCCTTGACACGGCAGTACTGACGGTGTTTGTGTGCTGTGGTATCGCACGGTTAGCGCGCTATAACGCAACCGTGGCCATCCTGCCACAAGATCAGAATGGCAAGGTCAAGTACTTTGAAGGCACACCTATTCCGACAACACTAGGACTGGTAGGCGTGCTTGCATACCTCAATAGCAAGGGTCTTGTCGGTGAGCACCTGCCAGGAGGCTTGATTCAAGTTATTCCAGGATACTCGTTCCATGCTATGGTTCTTATGTATGCGATCAGTGCTACGCTTATGGTCAGCAAGTCTCTCAAGATTCCCAAACTGTAAAGCGTTATAATAGGGCGTAGTTGATTAGAAGATAGTCTGTGTGCCCTTTTGATCAGAGAGCTACTCTTCTGTGTCAATGTACCTATCTCTTTTTCAATTCAACAACCTGTCTATCGTACAAAAAGAGGGAGGAGGAGAAAAAGTCATTTGGAACAGTCACACACGCGCGTGGTGGGGGGGGGTATGGTCAGAAGGGTCTGCCATGAGCAACCGTCATCTCTTCTTGCAGTGGTAAATTGCATTCTCGACCGTTACGGGAGCCTTTCAGCTCTCCAGACCTCTATTGTCATTCTTTAAATTCTCATACTTGTTTCCAAAATGCATGAAGCATTCAAGGTGTACACAGTCATTGAAAAACTACCGCACAAAATAGAATCTATTTTCGCACAAGGTATTCTAACACGTAAACGGGGTCTCGCGGATTGGCAAACCTGACCTTAAGGCGGCGTTGGCAACTGACGCGTCCACCAATATCCTTTATTTGTCGTTTCTCCACATTAGGCGACAAGCTCTATGTTGGTACTTTTTACGGAACACTGCTCGTGTATTCCGTTCGCGAGCCGTTAGGCAAGTTGCAAATGACTTTTTTTTGCGATCGCTCCGACAACCAAAATGTTGCCTTATTCCCATCTCCCCCAACTAAACTGGGTAGTGATATACGCACTATCGTCTACTACTAGGTCAGGACGAAGCAATCTCGGTCACTCTGCTGGAAACCCTCAAAACGTTCTCCCGCAAAGCTATTGAACAGATTGACATCATCAAGGCCGTTGGGGTGCTGGTGTCATTGTCAGGTAATCAATTATTTACGGCTTCTGCAACAACGCTGAACATAAGGTGGACGTTTACCTAACCGTTTTCTGCTTTGCCTTTGCTCCCTATTCTCCCCCTTCATTTCATGTAGATGGATACGTCAACTTGCATGATCTGCATACATACACTCTTAGGACTCAACTGGCAAAGACCAGGGGAGCAAACCTGTTTTCAGTCTTTTCAAGGATTGAGATTCAGGATATGATCCCACAGGTTGTCACTCGTCTCGCTGTGGCTGTCCGCCGGAAAATTGTCGTGTTTTCATGGCACGATGCCGAGTTCATTGATACCAAAGTGAGTTATTTATCACTAAAGAAAAACCTGTCTGGTAGGCGCTTTGTCTCAGGAGAAAAAAAAAAGAGGTAGAACGCTTCTAACCGACTATGTTTATTTCACCAAATGGTTTTATTAGGAATTTCCGATTCCTGACCGAGTCAAGACCATGGAATGGGTTGGCACACAAAAGTTGTGCTTGGGATTCGACAATGAATATGCATTGATGGATTGTCAGACAAGCCAGCTCACGCCACTCTTCTCACCATCATCACCGACTTTACAAGGTGCCATCGGATCGACACTGGAAAGCACCTTCAATACCCTCAACACCTTGAGTTCTATGGCCACAGGAGGTCTGATGGGATTTGGTTCTAAACCCGGAAAGCCGCTCATTACACGACTGCCCAATGATGAAATTCTTCTCGGGAAAGAAAGTAATGCGTTTTTTGGAAGACTTTGAAGAAAAAAAAAAGAGGTGCCTGTGCAGTGATGTTTTTCTGAATTGGCGTCTAACGAAATTTCTTTATATTTTATTTAATTGTATACAAAAAGACTCTAGCATCTCAATTGGAGTGGATGGTCAGCCAAGGAGAAAAGTGGGTATCGAATGGTCGAGCACACCTGAGGAGCTTGGCTATTCGTACCCTTATGCTGTAGCCATTCTCTCGCGCCAGATCGAGATTCGCAATATTGAGACGCGAGCGCTGGTCCAGAGTGTCGAAATGCCACATGCGCGGTTGTTGACCCAAGGAAAGTTGTTGTACATTGCAAGTCAAAGCGAAGTCTGGCGCCTTATCCCCAATAGCTTCCATCAACAGGTACTGATAAAGCAATGTTTATTTCTGTATCGTATTCGTATGCGCTGCACAAGGAAGCGATATTGGACACTAACTCAATGTTTTATATGGATTTTTTTATGAATATAGGTTGATGAATTGGTGCAGAAAGAGGAGTATGAAGAAGCCATTAGCTTGATAAACCAGATTGATCCGGTCCTGCTGGATGAGTCGGTAAGCTATTTCATCCAGGATAGAAGACAGAATGTCCTATGAGATTTAGGGACGACGGAGCTTGTTCTTAGCGGATTATTCAAACTAATACCCATGATTTCTATCGATCTACTACAATTTAATAGAAGGATACCCTGAACAGAATCAAGAACCAGTACGCGCACCACCTCTTCCGTACCCATAAATATGAGGATGCGCTTTCGCTCTTCTTAGAGCTCGACGTATCACCAGAGGAGGTGATTGCGTTATACCCAGCCATCATTTCAAGCCATCTGTCGGCAAAGGATCTTGAACCTTCGCCGTCTTCGGCACCACAATCGGAAGGCGAAGCGCACGAAGCGGATAAGAAAGAGGCACCTATTATTATGAGTACTGTCCTTTCACCTTGCTCTCGATTGACGCAAAAATTGTGTTCTACTCTTTGACAAATAATCGACCATTAACACCACTGTCCTTTGTTCTTTGCCCTTTTTAGGCGAACAGGAAATGGAGGAGGCCGTGGCATGCTTGATTGGGTTCTTGGCTGACAGGCGTCAAAAGATTCAACGGGAGATTCAGGCACTGCAACAGGACAAGGAATCTTTTTCGTACAATCACCAGGATCACGATGATAAGCTGGAGAAACATTACCGTGTCCTGGAACAAGTTGATACGGCTTTGCTCAAGTCGTACATGACGACGAACGAGCGTTTGGTCGGTTCACTCCTGCGGGTCACCAATTACTGCAACCTGGAAGAGACAGAGACTCTACTGCTGAAGCATAAGGTAATTTTTTTTTTTTTTGCAAAGAATTGTGTGCGATTACTCTTGAGGGAAATAAATAGCGCGTGTGTAGTGATAGGAATCTCATGTAACCCGCTTTTGGCCAATTTCTCAACTTTTGATAGAAATACAAAGAACTCGTTGACTACTACAAGGGTAAAAGCTTGCATCGCAAAGCACTGGAGCTCCTTAGAACAGTACATGAACTGCCTGGCGACACTTATGGCGCCTTACCAACAGTGTTGTACCTGCAAGGCCTGGGTAGCGACCATCTCGATCTGATCCTCGAGTTTTCTACATGGGTTCTGGCGCTTGATCCCGAAGTTGCCATGAGGGTATAGTTTTTCTCTAACTTTTACTGACATGTTGATTGTTTCTCGCGTATATGATTCTGATAACGAAGTTATTTATTGGATTCTTTCTTTCTGGATCTGGATAACCATAGATCTTTGTTGATGAGGATTCTGAAAGTATGACACTGCCTCGAGGACGTATCATCCACTATTTGGAGCGTCTTTCGCTGGATCTCTGCGTGCAATATCTCGAACATATTATCAACAAACTAGAGGATCATACTTCCGAATATCATAATACGCTTGTCGTCTCGTACCTTTCTCAAATCCAGAGAGACTCGATGGAAGAAGGCCGCGAGGAAGGTACTGTTTTTTCTTTTATCTTCAGAGGAGAGTAGAGTTTTATGCGTGTTTTTTTCGCTTTGATTTTCTCACGTCTATTCATACCATACTTGTCTTGGTTCCTCACTTTTTATGTAGATGTCGCTGCTACTCGAGCGAAGCTACTCAAGTTTTTGGATGAATCCACCTACTACAAGGCTGAGCGGATTTTGGGAAGGCTTCCTGTAGATAGCTGCTACGAAGAGCGAGCCATTTTGCTCAGTAGAATTGGACAGCATGATCAGGCACTCAACATTTATGTTCACAAGTTGCGCAACTTTAAGCTTGCTGAAGAGTAAGTCATCAGCTATTTTATATCTTGCTTCATCGAGTAGATGCCTTTATTAGTTCCTGCCTCCTCACACTCCAAACTGTCTTCTACTGGCGTCTTTTTTTTTTTTAGATACTGCAACAAGAACTTCTCACCCGATGACCCATCGAAGAACGTGTACCTGCTCTTATTACGTGTATATCTCAAACCACCAGGGCGGGAAAAGCCGATGCTGGAGCCGGCACTTGCCTTGCTGACGCGGCATGGAGCACACTTTGATGCAACATCTGTACTGCAACTGTTGCCTCCCGGAACGCGAGTGGATCAACTGTACAAATTTTTCGAAAAATCGATCCGTGAGAGCAACAAGGCGAAGCATATGGACATGATCGTCAAGAACCTGCTCCAGGCTGAGCAATTGCAGATGCAGGAACAGCTGACATACTACCGGTCGCGGCGCGTCAAGATCACAGAGGACCGCATGTGCCCACGGTGCAATAAGCGGATTGGAAACAGTGTCTTTGCGGTATTCCCCGATGGCGTCGTTGTGCATTACTCATGCAAGGAGAATATGGCAGCGATGAGTCGTTGGCATTGATTGAGGAAGGTAGCTCAGGAAGAAGGCTAGAGAAGGCTTTGTGAAAGCATGAGTAGCCTCATAAAATAACAATAAAATAACAGGCGGATTTAGCTAACAGTGAAGGTTGTGCCAGCCAGATACCGAAAGTAGCTCTTCGCTAGCTATTAGTAGCACTCCATATGCAAGGTGGCAGTCTCCAAAAATATGCTCCTCCGCGCAGCTCCAGTCCTGAGGAGAAGATGAGATTATCACAATTGTATCTGGGGGTTGGGAGGGGGTTAAGGCGCCACCAAACCTTTGCGGACTCTGATCGTCTTCCAGCTCGCATGAACTGCGTAACGTGGGAAAGTTGGATCATTAGGTGTGGGAAAAATCTCCTCTGCTCACGCACACCACACTTCCCCACCTTTTTTTTTTCTCCTTGTACAATCATCTCTTTCCTCCTTTTCTCCACACTCTCGTAACTCTCCCCTCTCCATCCATTCATTCACCCATTCGTCTCTCTTTGTTCCTCCGTCCTTCTTGCCATCCAATTGTCCTTGATTGACTTTGCTGATCTTCCTCACGCTCTTTCTCATTTGCACCAGTATAAGAATCACATACAATGGCATCTCTCATCCGGTCTGCTCGCGTTGCCTCCAATGCAATCTTCCAGCAGAGGTTACCCGCCAAGGTGAGACAACAATCATTTTTTGCAAGCCTTTGGCCACCGTATGAAGGAGGGTGATCCAGAGCATGCTTGTACACTTGATTATATCGTGTAATTGAGTGGACGTTTGCTCGATTATTGGCCTCCAACATGCTGGCGAAACTCTTTTCTCCTCTCCCTCTCCCCAGTTGATTTCCCCCCTCCCCTACTCCGCTTGGACAATTCCCAAAGAGAACGGCTGATCCTGTTTTCTTTTACCGTCAGATTTTACAATTTTTCTTGCTCTATTCACATACTCTTTGTCTACTGTGTATTGGACCCACTAACGCTTTTCTTTCTCTCTCTCTCTTCCTCTCTGTGAATTATTAATGGCCTTTTATAGCTTCTCCACACATCTGCAAAGACTCACTATGCTGCTGCCAACAACCCACCACCAGCTGAGGGTTTCATGCCCGGCGTCGCCAACTCAAAGTTCATCAAGCATACCCAGCATGATGCCCTGCGTAACCCTGAGCTTGCCGCTGTTGCCAATGGTACGACCATCCACCCCGTTATAATAATGGAAAACAGGACGGAGGAAAACTTATTTTATTAACAGAGCGTGCGAAAATACAAGTTTTGGCAGCAAAGTTTAACACTCCCCCCAAATTTTAATTGTTCTTTCCTTCACCCAATGAATCCGATCCATAGGCGAGACCAAGAAGATGAACCTTTTCCAGTCAGTCAACGATGCCATGGCAATTGCGCTGGCAACAGATGACACAGCTTGTGTTTTTGGCGAGGATGTTGCTTTCGGAGGTGTCTTCCGCTGCACAATGGGATTGTCGGAGACCTTTGGTCGCGATCGCGTCTTCAACACACCCCTCTCGGAGCAGGGTATTGCAGGATTCGCTATTGGTATGGCCGCTATGGGTTCGACTGCTATCGCCGAGATCCAGTTCGCCGACTACATTTTCCCAGCTTTCGATCAGATTGTCAACGAGGCCGCCAAATACCGCTACCGCTCTGGAGGCGAATTCAATGTCGGTGGTCTGACCATCCGTACACCTTGCGGTGCCGTCGGTCACGGTGGCCACTATCACTCTCAGCACCCTGAGGCCTACTTCGCCCATACACCTGGTATCAAGGTCGTTGTCCCCCGCTCTCCTATCCAGGCCAAGGGTCTCTTGCTCGCTTCGATCCGTGATCGCAACCCTGTCGTCTTCATGGAGCCCAAGATTTTGTACCGTGCTGCTGGTATGTCTTCTTCACTACATTGTGCCACATGTCATGTGAATGATTTTTATGGTTTTGAGGATCCAATGGAAGAAGTCATATCGAAAATACTTACATCCTTTCCCTATCCATCTTTTTTTTTTTTGAAAAAAAAACCCCCCCCCACAGTCGAGCAGGTTCCTGTAGGTGATTATGAGCTTCCTCTGGGCAAGGCTGAGATTCTGCAGCAGGGCAAGGATCTGACAGTAGTTGGCTGGGGTGCACAGCTGTATGTCCTCGAGAATGCTATCCAGCTTGCTCAGAAGAAGATGCCCGGTCTGTCAGTAGAGCTGATTGATCTGCGCTCGATTCTGCCTTGGGATGTTGAGACTGTCTGCAACTCTGTCAACAAGACTGGTCGCCTGTTGATCGCCCACGAGGCTCCCAAGACCCAGGGTTTCGCTGCCGAGATTGCTGCCACTGTCCAGGAGCGCTGCTTCCTGCGCCTCGAGTCGCCAATTGAGCGCATTTGCTCATTCGATACTCCCTTCCCTCTGGTCTTTGAGAAGTTCTATGTCCCCGACATGATCCGCTGTGCCGAGGGCATTGAGCGTGCCATGAAGTTCTAAGCGTTTTTTAATTACCCCCCCACCGCCAATTCCTCCACTGCTGCCATCCTTATATATTTTTTATCACCATTCAGACTCTGTAAAATCAAAAAGAGTGATTTTGGATGGATGAATGTTGTGGATTGTTGAGAATAGAATCATGAAATATAGCATTACTTGTTTTTTTTATCTGAACCAACACATTTGGATGTCTTCATGTCATTTGAATATGCAGTGTAAAGAGTTTGCATTGTATCACCCCAGGTATGCAATACTTTAAAAGGCATGGATGGTCAATGTCGACTGGCTGTTATGAGGTTCAATGGTATGTGATGTTATTTTAGAATTACAGGATGCTCCATGTTACTACTTCATTTTTTTTGTGTGTTGTTCATGCTTCAACAATCACGCGGGCAGCCTGCCATGCCTCGTCCAGACCGTCCCAGGACTTGGGAGCCTTGCCTTGCCAACGGCCCTTTCCACCACCCTTGATATCAACTTTGCTCTGAATGGCAGCAGCAACCTTCTTGACAAGGTCTTCGTCCTTGCCCAGAAGCATCATGGCACCACCTTCTTTCCTGTCACCAGCGGAGAGGACAAAGATACGCTTGCCCTGGACAAGATCATATTCCTTGAGCAGTAAGGTCGAGAGCAGCGTCAGGTAGTCGACATCGGCATCTTCACGATGCAATGTGATCAAATGGCCCTTCTCTTCCTCTTGCTGCTGCTTACGGGCATCGAAAGCTTGGATCCACTCCTTGATCTGGTAGATGGCAATCTCACGCCAGAGGTTCTTGAGCTGCTTAAACATGTCACGCTGAGTCTTTTGTGCCTTTGTGATGGTGCTAACAAACGTCTCAGGACCACCAGGGGCCTGCAAGACGGTAGCAATCTCGCGCGACAATGTATAGGTCTCTTCGAGCAGCGTGAGGGCACGCGAGCCACAGACGAAGAAGAGGCGGCAATTGCCGCCACGGATCTTCTCTGTGTGCAGCAGTTTGATGGCTTGGATATCCTTGAGCGAGCGCACATGAGTACCGCAGCAAGGGTTATAGTCAAGGCGGAGGAGGCCACGCTTGGTATCGAGGCATCCAGGAGCCGTGGCCGGGTCGATACCTTCGTCCTCGAGACGTTCACGCTCAATCAGATCAAGATCCTGCATGATTTCAGCGACACGGAAGACGCCATTGGGACCAACATAGTCAGCGGGCAGTGTGGCAGGCTTGACGTCCGTGAAGGTGATATGGACAGGATAGTCTCGACGGATGTAGAGGTTGAGGCGCTTTTCAATCTCTTGGATCTGGGCCGGAGTTGGAGTCTTGTTGAGCTCGACGTGGCAGCGCTTATCGTTCATGCCCCATGCAAGGGTGTCCATACCGTACTCGGGCTGTTCGAAAATAGCCGAGACAAGGTGTTGGCCCGAGTGCTGCTGCATGTTGTCGAACCGGCGTTGCCAGTCAACCTTGATATGGACTTCTGTGCCAGGAGTGAGAGGAGAGGTAGTGTGGTGGACGTGGCTAGTGCCGACTCGCTGCACATTCTTGACCTCGATATCGTTGATGGTACCATAATCGCAAGGCTGTCCACCGCCTTCTGGGAAGAGAACTGGGAATTGGGAAGAAGCAGAAGAGAAATGAGAGCGGAGGGGACAGAGAGAGAAAGAGAAAGAGGTACGCAGGTACGAAAGTGATCCATGATTAGTGGCGTGTTTCTCCACAAGATACTGGGCCCCCAATGACACAAATGTTTTGGCCAATAAAGAGGAGTAACAAAAAACATACTGGTATCTTGCAAGTGGACTTCATAGAGCTTTTGCTTATTAGGTTTATGGGAGCAATCGAGGACAGTTGTCTTGAACTGCTTCAGGTACGGCTTTGCTTGGCAAGTCAACAGGCCGACAGGGACCTGAGTGTGGGAAATGGTTGTCTCGGGCATTGCTGGTGCAATAAAAAGAAAAAGAGATGAATGAAGTCGGCGGCGAATTGATGAAAAAAAGTGGAAAAGGAGGGGAATTTGGCCTCCTCTTATAATTTTTTCTTGTCTCCCCAAAAACAGGCACTGCGGAATTGGAAAAGGGGCTAACTGCGAAAAGAGTGAGTCAATCAGCACTTATTCCACCACAGTCGAAGCTAATGGAAACATGCCATTCATCGCCGCCCACAGAGATGCTCATTGCTGGCTGGTGCTTTGGATTTTCCCTTCTCATATTACTCCTGTAGCACTATATCCTTTTATGGACTATCAATGAGAAATAGCTGTAATAGCAGGCACAATGCCATTCTTCCTGGTATCTTAATATCCCCAAATTGTACATTCTTGTGGACATCCTGTAACCATTTGTTCACTCAAACACTGACAGTTCTGCCTGTGGATTGCTTGCCAGACCGATTCCCACACGACATTACTGAGCAATTGGCTTTACAGGAAAACCATTTTTAAACTCTGTTTTGTTCAAAAAAAATAAGAGGGGAACTTCAGCATGAAGTTCAAGCCTGCAAGCATTGCTTTAGCAGGGCGCTAAAAAGGGACTATACCAAAGATTCCTTTGAAGATCATCAGCTCAAAAAGCCCATTTTCTCGGATGCTAAGTGGGATTATACTCCTCTCTTTTCTAGAATGAAGTGTTGGCGCAAAACGTTGGGCTTTTTCCGTCCTAACAGCAATCAGAATATGACTGTGCGTTTTTTCTAGCTTGGGAAATATGCATTGTGCCACAAGAGCCACGAAAATGTCCATTTGGACAGAAGGCAAATAGTCTTTGCGCGTAGGCGTTAGCGCACACTCCCAACCACTACTACAACAGTTACTTGTGGCTGAGACACAGGCATGCTGTGAGTGACATCAAAACGAGGTGGTGTGTGTGGTGTTGTGAGTGCCTCCCACCCCCACCCCCATGACAAATCTCTCTATCTCTCTCCCTTTCGTTTATTCTTCCCGTTTTTTGTTTTTTACTTTGCCCACCCACTTCCCCATTTTTTGCTACTGTTCACAAAGCCCAAAGCCAAACAAGGACAGATGACACCCTAATCTTAAAAACGAAGGACAGGACCAAACTCGAGGATACCAAAGGAAAGGCAAAAGATTGGGCAAAAAGAGTGAACCTTTAACTCTCGCTCTCAGGACATTTATATTCAACAACGGTCTTTATCGTTACGAGACGGAGGACATCGTTTTTTTTTATTGTGTGTTACCAAGGATCGTTAAAGTAGAGAGAATCTGTTCGTCGTAGACCATATAAGAAAGAGCAACCATGTCCTCTTCATCTGGATCGCCTTCGAGGCCACAGTCAAGGACAGGAGCAGCCACCACCGCCTCAGGAGAGTCGTCCTCGTCATCCCCTCTATCGCCATCGACTCTGCCTTCATCACCTGGCGTGTCTTCACCACCTCCACCACATCCAATGTACTTGCAGGCTGATCAAATATATTCTTGTATCCAGTGCCACACACATTTGGCCAAGAACGACGATATCATCTCAAAGGGGTTTCAAGGACGACATGGGCCAGCCTATCTCTTTAAACAAGTGTAAGCGTCATTGCTCCCTCTCTATTCTTTTTTTCTTTTCTTTTCTTTTATTCGGTATTCTTGTGTTTGAAAAGGTTCTTTTGGGATTGGTTATTCAGAGTACCAACAACCCGTGTTGCTGTACAAGATATATTTTTGTGTTATTCTTTCTTTTCCCGTCATCCCCTCCCCCCCTTTCCTTTTCTTTTTCTTTTTTTTTCACACCCGTGTACTCGCTTGTTGTTGACATTTATTTTTTTGGACACCTTTTGGACTTGTATTTTATAAACAGGCACAACATTTCACTTGGTCCCAAAGAAGACCGGGTCCTGATGACAGGTCTACACTCTGTCGCAGACATTTCGTGCAACATTTGCAAGTCGACTGTCGGTTGGGTCTACATCTTTGCGTTTGAAGAATCTCAAAAGTACAAGGAGGGCAAGTTTATTGTTGAGAAAGCCAAAATCGTCAAGGAAAGTCCATGGATTCGGAATACAATGTAGCTTTTTTTTTTCTTCTTGACGTAATGTTAAAAAAATAAAAAAGTAGAGCACCAAGTTTTGGTCAATTACAGACGTTGTGTTTTATATTTTTTTTCTTTATTTCTGAGGTTCTACATACGGCAAGAGTACGAAGAGGAGAATGAAAAAAGGAGTATATGTACAGTAAAAAAAAAAAGAAAAGAGAAGCAAAAATGAGAATGTTCTTCCTCTTGACGAATTCTTCCTTGCGAGTTGTCCTTAATCCTGAGATCGCTACTTTCGTTTTAATAGGGGGGATCCAAATGAACCAGCGCCAGTTTTAAAGATCAACAAGTCTTGAATGATGCAAAAATTCCACTTAGTGGTAGTTGTGGAGAGGGCTGGGGCCCGAGGCATAGACGAAGAAGTCGTAGACTATAAAGTAGGAAATGAAATTATGAAACAAAAAGAGGCATTGTTAGAATCTGATTGTGGGAACTGATGGCAATTGAGCAACATATTAAAAATGACAATGAAGGCGTAAAGAAAAAGAATACTTACTGAAGGCACCACCAAGACCACCAAGGAAAGGAGCAACAATAGGAACCCAGAAGTAGAAGGATTGCCGGGAGAAGACCGAGAAGGACCAGCCAGTGAGGGCAATGAAGAAGCGGGGGCCAAGGTCACGAGCAGGGTTGATGGCGAAACCGGTTTGCCAGCCGAAGGAGGTACCGATGGCGAAAACAGTGAGACCAACAATGAGGGGCTGCAGAATACCGGGGGGAGTGTTGCCCTTGTCAGAGGTGGCAAAGATGACAATCAACAGCAGAGCAGTACCAAGGAACTCGACGAAGAAGCCCTGAAGAGTGGAGATCGATTCGGTCTGGAGACCAGTGACGAAGATACCAAGAGTCTCATCCTTGGGGAAGTTGCGAAGCTGGCCCATGTTGGCAAGGTAGACAACGAAGGCACCGAAGAAGGCACCAAGGAACTGCGAGGCCCAGTAGATAGGGACATCCTTCCATGAGAAGTCGCGGAAGACAGCCGAGGCAAGAGTGACAGCAGGGTTCAAGTGACCTCCCTATGAAATATAAAGTACAACAATAAAAGAGGGACATGTCGTGTTAGAACCACTTTTCATCTAGCTTCCGCCAATCTTCATCTAGCTTGTCCTTTGCCACTCTGAATCAACACAGATACGCCAGATGTACATCCTTTCAATCCTCTACTGCTAATGACGCTTTTTGGAGCGAAAGCTGTGAGGGATGATGTGGTGAAAAAAAATCTCCAAGAGAGCAAGGGGCGAGTCAACACCCACACCTTTTTTCATAACATGAACAGAACGAAGGTGTAGACAAGAGGACTGAAGTCCGATGTCCCATGCATCCCGATGTGAGTTGCACCAGCGAAGCTAAAGATGGCTCTGAAAGTGTAGACTCCATCGGAAAGAGAAGGGCGAGAACCTGTTCCTCTCCTTGCTGAAAGAATATTGTGACTGACTCTCAAAACCAGATAATCTCCTCCACTCCCTGTGTGAACAAAAGCTTATATGGATTTGTGCTCTTCAAAGCGAACAAAAAGCAGGGGTGAAAAATAATAACTTACCGAAATACCACCCGAGACATAGACACCAGCAATGACACCGATAGCCCAGGACAAGCACATGCTGAAGTAGGTGTTCTTGTCAGAGAAGACCAACTGAGCAACAGCGCCGGAACCAAAGGCAATCAGGACAGCAGTTCCCAAAAACTCGGCCAAAGCCTTGCGGAACTATATAAGCGTAAGCAAAAAGGACAATTCGTGAGTATAGTGCTATTCACTTTTTTGTTGTACTATACATTGCAAAAACCTGATGAAAAGCTGCAAAATACCTTGTGGCGGCAAGAAGCCCAGCGGCCATAGGCGTGGTAGATCTGGTTCTCGTCGCGGTTGCCATGCTCGAGCAAAGCATCGGTCTCTCTGGGTTCGCGGTGGGACATTGTGCCGGACGATGGATGCGGGAGATGCAAAAGGGTGGAAGTGGAGAGGGTGAAGGAAGGAGTGAGAGGTAAAAAAGAAGAGAGAAGAAGAGTAAGCAAAAACCGTTCGCAATTGATATTTATACCGAGGCAAGGAATGACGATGTCCCCAGTTGTTGTTCTTTTTCGCTTTGGAGAATGGAGCGTAAAGTTGAGCATACGTATAAAAAAAACAAAGGAGCAGCAAAATGCAGGGAAGTGGAAAACCCTTGAAGAGGGGGAATGAGCATCGCCCACTAGGGTGGCTCTAGGCTTCAGGGGAACGTTGGGCTGAGGTAATATTACAAAATGAGATGGGAAGAGGGAAAGTGATACAATTGAGAGCACTTGCCACCTTTTCCAGCATACATATCCCTCAGTTCATGTTTTCACCGCGGATGGTGGTTGGCTGAGGAGAAGTTTTTGCGGGAGCGGGAAGAAAGCTTGTACAGTTCAATGACGGAGAGAGGGTGAAAGATACCTCACCACGCGGAAAAGTGTACATTTTTTTTTCTCACAACCAAAGATCTCAATTTGATTTTGGTGGCGAAAAGGGAGTACACGACACGAAAATAACACGCCAAGGATATTTCTCCAAGTGATACGCGAAACAATGGGGTATGATGGAGTGCGCGTCACGCCACCCGAAGAGAAAAGAGTATGAAAACTTACCCAATCTTGGCATAAAAGATAGCCTCGCGATAGTACTTGAGCTCTGCAATTGATTCCTTGATGTCGTCCATGGCACGGTGCAGGCCCAGCTTGCGTGGAGCACGCTCAAACTCACGAGGGCACCACCGCTTGGCGAGCTCCTTGACAGTTGAGACATCAACAATGCGGTAGTGCAGCCAGTCGATCACCTGCTTCATCTCACGCTCCAGGAAGATCTTGTCGGCATGAACAGAGTTACCGGCAAGGATACCAACGCCCTTCTCTGGAATGTAGTGCTTAATAAAGTCAAAGACGATCTGACCTGCTTGTTCGGATGTAATGGTCGACTGACGGACAGCATCGGTCAAGCCAGACTAGAAGCGAAAAGAATAGAGCAGATTGGCAGGTTAGCGACTGAGGCTTAGACATGTTTTTTTTGTGATTCGAGCCAAGCATACCAAAAATGGCTGCACGGTTGGGCGGGAAGTGAGAGGTGGGGTGGGATAAAGAGAGAAAAATTCCAATGCAGTACGACTTTGAACTATAGCGGGGTAACGGCTGAGAAGTATGAGAAAAAATTGGAAGACTTACTTCGCTGTGGTGTTGCTTGCACCAGTCGTCCATGTTATCAAGAAGGCTGTCGGGTTGGTGGATGATCAGGTTAGGGCCCTAAATTGTTTGGTCACGCACGGATGCAATGCAAGCATAGAGGGTTAGTGGCGTCCTTTGTTTGTCAAGTATCACATTGTCGCCCTCATTTTCCCCAATTGCTAGACCAAATTAACGTCTGCTGTGTCTTGATCTATGGAGACTACATGAGGAGCCAAACGGCTTCTTCTACTCTTTTACAAGCTGCATGTACTCTCTACGCCGCTCAAAACCCTGTGCAATTGTTTCGTGCTAGCTCGATACGAGAGAGGTCACAAGGGGGTGGAGAAGGTAGGATGTTGTACGCCGACACACAGGGACGACATACTCCTTTCTACCTCCATACACCGTGGGCCCTGCGACACCTCCTTGTCCTGTATATTTTTTTCCTACCAGGAAAGAGAAAGATAATGTACATTGGTGTTTGAGAGTAAATTGGCTTACCTCTGCAACAACGTTCAGGTCATTGTCTGTAATAAGGACGGCAATTTCAAGGAGCTTGTCATTGGGACCAAGACCCGACATCTCACAGTCGATCCACACCAACGAGGGCAGTTCATCGTTTGGGTTGGGGTTCATGTTCTGTTATGAAAATTGTAGATTCAAAAGGAGGTTATGTTAAGAAGTGAAGAATTGAGAATGTTTGCTGCTGAGAAAGATAAGAGAGGAATGTGGAGAGAAACAAAAAAAATAAAGAGAAACGGATAAAGACAATCACTTAAACCCCCGGGGAAACAAACGATTGGTATTGGTCTAAATGTCCTCCAACAGAAAAAAAAAGCGTCCGTTTGCAGGATCAGCCAGAATCATATAGTGTAATATCTGAGACGGATATACAGCAGTAAAAGGGGAGAGTCATGGCATTGGTGGTGGTGGGGATTGTCGTGGTGGAGGTGGTGGTAGGGAAAAGATAAAAGGTACAGAGCAGGACATCCAAATAATTTCTAATAGGCGGAATAGAATATAGACCCACTGGGTCTGGGGTAACAAACAATCAGACACTCATTTCATTCATAGACTTGCCTGAGAATGCTTTGTCATGGCATGCGTGTACATGCGAGGGCGAGAGTGCGAGGACATGTTTGAACTGGGAGCTGGTAGGGAAGGACTGGACAAGGACGACACGAAGAAAGAGAGAAAGAGGAGAGAGAAGGAGAGAGAGTGAGAAGGGCAAAGGCACACAGCCAGGAACTAGGACGAGGAACGAGAAAGGCGTTATAACGGTGGACATAAGAGGGGGGGTATTTGTACTCTTTGGAGGACTTGTCAACAATCCCAAGCTGGCTGCGAAAATGAATAAACCTTGTTTGGACCCTATTTTGTCACAACGACAGAGGTTCCAAAGGAAACGAGGGAGAAAGAAAAGGACGGGAGAATGCCGAGGGGGGGGGGAGGAGAGGTATCTTCACAGGAGCAGCTTCTCTCGCAATGCAGCAGCAACAGCAGCAGTGGTACATGGCTGTCATTCTCCGCCATCGACCACGATCAAGGTGGGGACACTGCTCCACCAATCGCCGTTCTGGTTCCCCTCTTCCCCGCTTAGGAACCCAGTTGTTGAGTATATGAAAGTAGCCACAGTGATCACTCTTTGTTATCCCGCCATACCCAGCCAGCCAAAACCAGCCAAAACCAGCCAAAGCCAGCCAGACCAGCCACTCAGCACAGCCAAAACCAGGAACAGAGGATTATCTCTCCACCGTCATTTGTCTTTAAGGCCATTGTTGCCGCCAGCTGGCTTACCTACTGCACAGATCGCAGATCAAGGCCCCAAGAACCCACAACGATCTCTGAAACCCTGTCGCACCAAAAACCCATTACGTTCCACCAAAACTCAGTTTGTTACCGAAAATAAAAAAAAAGTCCGTGGTTTTATGACAAAATGCTGTCCCTGGTGCCTGTGCCAGTACCAGGAAGGAGCTGCCTCCTCAGAAATGCCAGAGGTAAAATCACCCCATTCTCTTCCTGCCCTGAACACACCAAAAAAAGGACTAAAAAAAACAAGAATGGCGAGATCCATACGAAGCAAGTGTACACCCCGGATTGCATGCAGTGAGGTTGCACTCCGGTTAGCTTCCTAAGGAAAAATAGTCGCCAGTATTAAGTTGTTGGAGTGGACTGTGGTCTGGACGCCCACAATGTTCAAGGTCCGAATACCCATCCACACGTGAAGTAAAAAACGCTGCGTGCAGTAAAAAAACGGCTTTAAACAACCAAGCCGTGCAAGTCTTCTCTTAAAAAATAAAAGTGTCTGCATGTTACTGTTGCTCTGAGAGAGTTAGAAACGTCGGGACTCAAAACGTCCATCGGCATAGGCTATGTTTCTATCTTCTGTCACCCTCTTTCCCAGAACGGAAGTCCAATCGGGGTTTACGCCGCCACCTCGCCTTGCTCCACCCCCCTCCCTCAATCCCAGTCTCCTGGAAATACCCTTTTTTGTCTAATTCATAGAGACAAACAGGATGTATCTTTTTTGGCCATGAAGTTTCTGGTCTGCAGGCACGACAAAGAAGCTTGAGGTGGCGGTGCTCTTACCACAATGTAGCTTGCCACTTATGCTCATTCTACGTATCTTTGACAGATTGGAGAATATCAGAGGTCCACGTTTACGGTACTGTACATTGTGAGTATAAACAAGAGCTCCATTTAAATAAAAAAGGGGCTCACCCAGCAACACCTCTTTTTGACCTCCTCTCCTCCTTCCACCTTCTCTCTTTTTTCTCTCTTTCTCTCTCTCTCTCTCTCTCTCCTTTCAATATTTTTGACCTTCCCTGCAATTTTCCCTTTGCAACCTTGTACCTTAACTTACATCAAACAACGTCTGCAACGGTGTTTACAGGGTCCACGCAAGACATGAAACAAGGACAAAAAAGGCTGTTGACGCCGATGGAGATTCCTGAGGTGCTACATATTATTGACCGTGAACTCACGCATCGTGATCGAATAGCCTGCATGCTTGTGTGCAGGGCATGGCAAAAGGGCTTTGAGATGCTCACCTGGCGCAACCAGATATACAACAGAACAGGACTACCCGGGATTGAGAAGAACGGATATTTGATTTACAGTCTGAAGGTGTACTTCCCGTTGGATGAGCACCACCTCAAGGTCATCGCTTTGCACTGTCCAAGCGTCGTCTGTCTGGACCTCGACATTTCGCCCAATGCACCTCCTTGCGTTGTTGACTCGTTTATGGCTAGCATGACAAACGTTCAGCACCTCAGATTGAAATTGCGCGAAAGCAAAGAGTCAAAATTTCTCTGTTGCCTCACACGGCTAGCCAATCTCAGGACTCTTCGAATCGTAGGAGGAACGGGTGTTCAACTATGCAGTGAACCATCTTGGTTCATCACCTTACTCCAGGCACTTCCAACACTCAGATCTGTGTCGATCGATGGGAGCCTTAAAGAGTCCCACTTTGAGAATTTATTCGGGCTACCGAATCCAATTCGTGGGATTGAATACAACGTCGCTGCACGGCCACTGAGCTGGAGGCAGTGGGCGCTCTCTTTCTTCCAAGAGAGCAAGCTGTCGCCTGAGATTCGTCAATATCAGCAAGAACTAGCAAAAGCACAACGTAAAGAGCCGTGGCGCAAGTTTGTACCTCTTACTCTGCCACCAGTCGAAGCTGTGTCACCCACCGGAAATGCAACGTCTCCACCGCTGCCTGATAGCTACAAACTTCTCAATCAAGTCCCAGCGCCCGATCAAATGATTCATATCACCTGCCTTGTTCTCTCACTACGAGCGACTACTGCCCTGCCCTTGATTGCAGATAGCTTCCTCCGACTGCTTCCTAGGCTAAAAGAGGTGGATTTGGACTTTGGGTCAGTATATGGCTACCCTGCTATTGGATTAGCACAAATGTCTGAACATTGTCGTTTGCTGCAGTCAATTCGCCTGAAAAACATTTTTTGCATGGTTCCACCGCAAAATTCTTGGAACAATACGTCGTCGACCAATAGCAGTAATACAGAAACTCAGTTAGATAATGACCTGGTCAGATCCTTTCGCAACATGCCGCCTCGAGTCCAATCGCTTTCACTCGTCAATTGTACAACCAGAGATTTGGGCCTTACCGACATCCCTTCCGAAGTACTGCAGGGGCTCCAATCACTCGAGATAATGAACACAGGCTGTACGCAAAAAACAATTCACGATATCCTGGTCCGTTGTCCGCGACTGACAACTTTGACGATTGGATGTCCTTCCAACGCATCAAATACATCTTACGGAGGTCAATCTATCCCGGGCGGTTCAAGCTTGGCAATGATAGGCCAGGGCGACCATTTCCTTGGCAGTCTGCATCAGCCTTGGGAGTGCACATGGTCGCTGAGGCGTGTGGATATGAACCGATGGTGCATGGTGGAAATCGCTGCCTTTGATGCCCTGTTTGGACGAATTGAGATGATGCCATGCCTGACGTGGCTCTCCATGTCAATCGGCCAAGTGAAGGTGCTGATCAAGAGTAGCATGGAGCAAAAACTCTACCTCAATGTCAGTAACAGTTGCAATGGAGACAATAATAATGCGAACGCCGATTCCATCAGTGTCGTCGAGCAGCCTCCACCAGTTCGCTGGAACTTTTTCTCCCTTTTAGATCTTCGGCTTTCTCGGGTCGATTGGTTCAAATACCCCACGACCAATATAGTTGGTCAGACATTAAGTTGCTCTGAACTAAAGTGCATACTATTGAGCACACCAAACTTGCGTCGCTTTTGGTATGAAAGTGTTCACTATCCGTTCGACAAGAATGCCGAAGAATGGCTGAGGAAAGTACGAAAAGACATTTCCATTGAACATTGCAGCACTAAATAAATGTATGTATATGTATGCATATCATAGTATGAAGATGTTGTCCAATGAACCTCCCAAATAATGAAATGTCAAGTATTAGAGCCCCATAATCTTTGCCCCTTCACTGGTTTCAAGATGTACCCTGTCATGACATTGACTCAGGGGTGGTTCATATCTGCCTTAGTAGTGTCAGTCATAAACTAGAAGCACGACGTTCTGTTGGTCTGTCAATGGCAGGGGGCAGCACTATCGATTCGATTGTGCGTTAGAATCTGAAAACAATTCTAGTTCAAATTTCCCAAATTTTACGAGTGCAATCCATCCTTACACCCTTTCGCGTGGATATCAAGCGAAAGTTGATGGTTTATACTAAATCATCTTGAGAGTGCAAATTTCTACAATTTTATCAGGCAACCAATACAGAGTCAAATGCAAAGCGTTACTGGATATTTTGTGTTTTCGTGTCCGTCTATAGTTTGCCTCGTCCTAGATGATGTCAACCTACTAAGCGTAAATCGTCATGCTAAATTTGTAAAATGAGAGGGGGCCACATCAACTGACAGGACATTAACAGTTTAACAGCCTTTCTGGGTTTGTGAAACCTGATTGATGAGGTAATACGGTAACCCAGTAACCGCGATAAAATTTTTTTCGTTTGATTTTAAGACATGTCGAAGAAAATAGATAGACACTCCAAAAATCCATCCATGACTGAGTTGGCTATCGATAATGCTTACATGATGAACAGAAGTGATGGGCACTAACCTCAAACCAAACCTCGCTTTATGAGATACACCGCCGAATGTTGCTCCTTTTTATGCGGGATATGGGTGTAGGATGGATAAAAACAGACCAAGTCAGAGTGTGATTCCTTGATGACTCTTTGCGACCTAGTGCCAAAGCCCTCCCCCCAATCCCACAGATAATACTTCTTATATTGGTAATGGACGGATGCCTTGTGAGTTTCAGTCAACGTTCGTTGCTCCTACAATGCAATACGATCTATAACCATAAGTGTTAATCTTTCATGGGTACAGGACCTTTATACTATGGCACCGAGAAAGCAATTTAGAATGCCCAATGCCATAGTCTTTGATCTAGACATAAGTAGAAGATCCTCAATGGCCGTCATGCGCCCTATATTCATAGGCTGTCAATGTTATAGGATTTTCCTATTATCACAACTGCATCTTTTTTTTAGAGACTGAAGAAAAAGCAAGATGGCAAATACTCACCCGTGAACGACAAATTCTATGGCATGAAAGATATATTCATTTGTCTTTGGCCAGCAGGCTCCTCTATTTCTGCGGCTGTGTGGGCTGATGCAGATGGTCGCACTGCAAATGCAGAGTCATCTGTGTAGCCGAAACAGAGAAGAGATGATCAATGCTGCCATTACTATCATCTTTTGGGCAAGGAGTGCATATAGATTTTTGCCTTTTTGGCTTTCGTATTGAGCAGCCATTTCTACCTTCCTTCGTGAGTTTTCATGCGCTTGCTATATCTACATCCTCCTGGCTGACATCTTTTTTTTCCCCCATGTCATGGTGTTCACTACGTAGAAATGTTCATCTCATGAGTCTCGCACGGACCCAAATTTTTAGTCAGTATTTTTCCATGGCGCTCCCAAGTAATATCAAAATTGCTTGATTGATATCCTTTCCGACAATTGCCAATATATTATTTTTCTCCTAGTCAAGTATGCATTTTTGACATCGTTCAAAATTTCTCCTCGGATATGCATGGCGAAAGGATGAAAAAAAACACAATCATGCGGATTAAAGATAGAACATTCCAACTCACTCAAGGTTGTGTTCAACACAATAAAAGAGCCTTCTTCTAAAGTAGAGGTTTGTGCACAAACAGATCATTCATTATTGAGTATACGTGACTAAAAGAAACTTGAAGGGAAGGAAGGGGTATCGTAAAAAGGGAAAGAGAAAATCACTTCACGATCTCTCACGCAACATTTTTTTGTGCGCTTCGGCATCATGAACGCTTGCTATATAGTAGATGAACGTCGGAGAATGCTGGGGTCTGCGCCTCACGAGGTATTTACGGAAGAAATCCGATATCCTACCGAAGATGGGCACCCATCTTTCTATTGCGTTGACGAATCTGCCCATCAGCTCAGCCTCAGCGAGATCTTCAGATAGCTGGATTTTCCTGGCTTGTTCTCCTTGAATACGAGTCTCATGAAGGGTGTCGACAACGAGCGCTACAGGCGTTCAAAGGAGTCGAGTAAGAAATAGAAATGGAGTAATGGATGAGTGAATAGAAAACGTAGAGCATAAAGCACAGCCGCCGAAGAACTTCACCCCCCGTGAAACTTACCGATTAGAACGGTCATCATCACAATGGTAGAGAGAAAGTAGAATAGAATCATCAATAAAAGGAAAGAAGTATTCTGGCTCTGGAAATCCGCCTCAACGGAAGAATATCTTCCAGCCTAATAAAAAAAGTCGATGAAAGCATGATCAATAAACACGTAAAAATATCTGCGATATAAGCTATAATCTGAAGTAATCAGGGATTAGAGACATACCATGAAGAAGAGCGTGGTTGCAAAGGATGAAAAGACATTATATGGGTGACTAGGGCTTGATCGAGTGCAAACACCACTTTCATTGCACTCCGTTTGATAAGCCTGCTGGAGGTAAAACAACGAATGAGTAGTCGCTATAATGATGAGAAGGAAGACGAACAGGAAGCTCCATATCTTGTGGACAACGAGAACAATGGTATTCACTATTGTTCCAACGCCCTTGAAGATACGTGTCTCGGCAATCTAAGTACAAAGTGGTAGGTTTGTTAGTTAAGCGTGATCGGATGAGAGAAATTTCCTATGTCACGGCTGTCATGATTTTCACAACAAACTTAATGCTTACCACATGCAAATACATGGCCATGATAGCGAATGACGTTAATCCGAACTGCTGGTAACTGTCAGGTCCTTGCATCCAGAAGGTGTGTATCGTTTGACCAAGGCATATCATTGTCAACAAGATTGATGTCACTTCGACGTAGTTGTACAGCGACCTATAATTTAAATTAAAAATTGAAAATAGCTAAGAAAATGTAGCGAGAGAAATGCGTTTGCCATGAAGTTGTGCGACATGATGATATAGTCATACTTGAGGTATCTGGAGTTACCGAAGGTTGCAAGTTGTAGTATCTCTTCGACGAGCAAGTAACTGCCAGCGAAAAGGCCAATAATAGGAATTACAATCCAGTAATCTCCCAAATATCGTGAGATTGGCCCAGGTAAAGAATCCGTAGACTTAGAGCTCTGCAGCTGCGCAGAGGTTGTTGCCAAGAAAGTACCATAGAAGACAGCCAACCAGATATATCGATATATCCAATAGAAGAGACCATATTGCCATGTCTAATGTATTACGAAAAAGTAATGTCAGCAAAATAGGCGTTGTATCACACTCGCTTTAAAGTAGCGATTACATTATATTCGTACGCTTACCTTATACCGAAGAACGGCCATCAAAGCGGGACTGTCAAAAAAGCCTTTTCCTGCCAGCAGGTGAAATTGTGATCCAGTACCGAGAGTAATCAAACTTGGGAAAGGAGCAACGTACACCATGCAATCGTACTGAAGTCGGATAGGATCCAGATTGGCAGGCCATTGGGGAATAGTTTCCCTACGATGATTGGTGTTTCTGCTCTTCTTAAGTTGGAAACTAAAAGTCTGCTTCTTATAGCCCACGGTTTCAACATGTTTCTTTTTGCTTCGACTAATCCAGGAGAGAAGCTTATCCTTTGTCAGATCCCAGCTATATGCTGATGTTGCCACATATTTTTTGTTAAAATCAGCCCGCTGGGCTGGAATATATGATGCTCTCCTGAAGAAATCGCGCAAAAGTTCGGGATACACTTCGACTAGGTCCTTGAATGAATGTTCGACAGGCATAAGGTAAGCTGGATGGGATTCGGCTGCTTTCCTGGTACAGTAGTCGAGGATCGCTCGTACAGCCGTGGTGTTCCTATGTTGAACGGCTAATGCTATTGGACGTGAACTTGTCATGATGCTTGGAATCCATGAGCAGTGGTCGCTCTCGAGGAGAGCTGTAATGAACTTGGCACTGAGATCGCTAAGGTTCGAAATTTCCAATAGATGCGTCAGCACCGTCCGCTCGTTTGACCAGTCTTGAAGCACAGAGTGATTGATGTATCCATTCACGAATTCAACTATTGCAGATACATGATCCCTATTGTCGCCTGAATATTTTTCGACGCCATGCTTGCCCTGGTGTTCAACTGAAATCATGGAATGAGATAACGCCAGCAACCAAATACCCTCAATGCAACTCTTTGCCGTCACTTGCGAGTCAGAGTACAAATTATGAGAGCTGGGAATCTGCACTTGCATGACTGACTTGAGTGGAGAAACGACGGTGACCCTGAATCGCTTCTGATCGTCGGATCCCCAGTATTCATGAATGTATGCAGAGTTGAACCTAGTGTGACTCTCTAAAACAGTCTCGAGATCGGAATTGCCGAGTTCTCCCTTAACATTCGTGTTATTAGCAATGCTCCAGAAGAAAAGCAATCTGCATCGAGGTTCATCAGCGGTGGGAAGACTCCAGAGTTGAATCGTCCAGCTTGCATATACTACAAAACGATCCCAGGGGGGTAGAATCCTACCATCGACAGCCTTGTGCAGCTCCCATGGCTCAGGAACAAAGGAAAATACTTGTGTGCTGCGTTCCCCTTTTGTCCAAACCTCGACCTGTCGTGTGAGAGAATTTCCTCCAGTTGCTCCATTTGGACGTGCTGGAATCGTGAATCTGAGCTCATATGGGCACATATCTACCACGTCATTTGCAATAGGTGCTCGAGCCCCATGTATCTGTACTGTGGGCTGCTTGCATTCATAAACGCGGATTCGATTCTCATCTGGCCAGCAGACTACACCGATTTCTGGCCACGGCTTTGGGCCAGAAAGACCAAGGATTGTTAAACTCGAAAGCGGTGGCATAAACTGAATCTGTTCCTGAATGTCAAGCCGAAGTGGGTCCAGTATTAACGTCGTCTGTTGGTTATCACTTTCACCTCGGATCTTCACGATTAGCATCTGGGACCGAGCCGACGGGAAAGCAATATCCTCAATGACACTATCCAATATGAGTCTGCGACTGATTACTATCCCACAAAATGCATCCACTGTGGTGATCGTATTATCGTGACCGACGATGGCGATGATATTTTGATTACAGGCGACCTGTGTGGACGTGGCATTAGCAAATCCTCCAAACTGCAATCCAGCGATCTCGAAGCGACTAATGGCTGAACCGTTGCTAAGATCCCATGCTGTGCAGTATCGACCATTGTCTTCGACCCAGATGAACATGTTAATGGCAATGGAACGCACCATCAGTGCGCAAGCAGTAGCTCGATGCAAGGCTGAATTCATATGGTAGAGCGGGATGGTGTTGTTATGAATGAGCCCATTGCTCTGCAGTTCATATACATCAAGATAAAGTCCATTGCAGAACACAAAACGAGTTGGAAGTGTGTGCTCTTCGCTTTTGAACTCATCAACAAAGGCTGCGTAACCAATAGCCTGCTTTAGCGCATCTGGAGTGTTTTGCTCAACCAAGGGGGTTGGTCGAGGATCGTGGTGCTCAGCCAAGAAGCCTGCTCGGTCATCTACTGAAATTGCCAAATGATCGCGACTGTCTGATTGGGTATTGCGAAAAAGGCGTACACCTATGTTGGATTTCGGAAGAACGGTACCTTGGTTCCAATCACCAATTCTGGGTGTTTGGAAGACGGCTATGTATTCTCCAGTGGCTGATATATCGAGTTCTAGAGGAAGGCGGCCAGCATTTTCATGGTCATGGGTTGCGACAACAGGTTCTGATTGGGAAATAAGCTGATACCCATTCCTTTGTTCGTCCACACGCCAAACTTTCACAGCAAACTGGTTTTGAATTATGACAAGAGCCGCCAGAAAGATACCGTTCTTGGAGACAGCCAAACGGGATATCACACCCAAATCATTTGCTTCTTGGATTCCTCCAGGTGGGCTGCCGCCAAAGCGGTGGTCGTCAGGGCCGTAATAGCCATTTGTTGGATGAATGGAGATTGGATAATGAGCCAGAATCGAACGCGAGAGAACAGGTTCTACATATATATATATATATATGTGTGTGTGTGTGTGTGGAAATGCATCAAATGAGCAAAATGTCATGTAAGTATATTCTATTTTTGCAGTTATCGACGGTGGTTTTGCTCAGTCCACTTACCAGGACCTAAGGTCTCCGAACCACCGACAAGAATAAGTCGCAAAGATCGAATGAGCAGCTGGCCTCGAACTTCTTTGAATGTAAGGTCAGGAGTAATATAGATGTTCACATGAGCTACCCCTATATGAGGGTAGATTTCGAACAGGTTGTCTGCTTTGAGGTAGCACCATTCAGAGCAATCATCTAGTATTAATAGTTTTTTTTTGAAACGGAAGCAATATGTTAAATTGGGTATTACCGACATGTGTCTACATGAATACTTTCAGGGCGAAGAGACCGGTCAATATCACACACCTTTTGAACTCTTGAAAAATCTGGTATAGAAAGGCTTTACCATTCTCATATCCCGATAGCGCACCAACACACGAACAGAAAACCGAGCTTCAGCAGTTTCGTCACCGATCTCTTTGAGCTTGAGATAAAGTCCGTAGCGACCAGCGGCAACAGAAGAAACATTGGCAACAAGTCGAAAAGCGTCTATGCTAGACTTGTCTGATTGGGATTCATCTGATAATGTTCTGTGATGTCGTTTCAGCGGAAAATGAGCAGACATGTCTTCTGGAGCTGCATCTAGAGAGATGCTGTCGTCTTGATCCAGGGAAACAAACCCAAAGAATGGATCCGCAACAGGTTTTTTTCCCGTTGCCAGAAACCATATCTCTCTTACTGCAGAGAAGTCTTTTGATGTGGCAATACAGAGTAATGTTAGCAATGTTACTACATGTTGAGAACTGAGTGAAAAAGCATGGCTCGTTGCATGACGTATGCATTTGGTTACCTGCTTGCGTGTGCGCACTATTCATCTTTCTGTTGTCATCTCTTTGAGACTGATATCGTTCATCTTCTGTAGGGTATACAACGGTGCGTACCATGGAGAGTAGTTCTTTATCTTGTAGGACATTTCTATGAAAGATTTTGTCATCCTCTCGAGCTTTGAGATATGCGATAGTTGTTGCGCTTAACAAATGGCTATTGTCAGCTAGCCTCTTCAAATTCTCAACTGTTGTAGAAGGCTCGCCCTCATCAGTCTCATTTTCTATGAGGAAACTGTCATCGTCGGAGAAAGCATTGTATGTCTCGGGAGGGTCGTTGACCTCAGCTTCATCGGAGGATGGCATTCTGTTTTCGTCATCAGACGAATGCAGAAATGCTCCATCACGGATGGAGCCGCTAGGTGACATATGAATGTAATGGATGTGAAAAAGGTGCTGTGCATTGAAAAAGTTTTTCTATTTATTATTATTGTGCAAGACTGCATTGCAAGTCCATGCGTATAAGAATCACTGGTTTTTATAACATTTTTTTCTCGCTTTTTGCTTTTATGAGCAGATTCCCGTTATCTTTATTTCGAACCCGAAAGAGCCCAAAGTCCAATCCCTGAAAGCTAGTTGCTAATACGCCACTTTAAAGTATATTCTGGTGGTCTAATTACCCACAGGAGCCACACTCTATCTGTGGAAGAGACTTTTTTGACACCCATCTTGAGGCGTCAAGGAGAGCCAATGCATGTTACACAACAGGCAACATGTCTTGGAGCTTTGAGCCCCTTCTTTTGGCAAGAGCATCAGGAGATAGTGTGCTCCTTGTATCAATCCAAAGCATGATTTTGCGTCCACAAATAAAATTACGACATGTGGAGGTAAGGCTATGCTTCCAACTCATCATTTTCAGCAGCTGAAGACGAGTCTTGTAACGATTCCCTGTACGCTTCGGCATCTCTTATGCGGGCCGCATAGTACAAATACGTGGGTACGTGCTCCACCCTTCGCGAAGGAAATAAGAGAGTTCGCTTCAAAAAGGGTAGCAGTCGATGTAGTCTTGACAATCGCGCAACGCCGTACAAGAACCCACCAGTCATCTCAGCTTCCGCCAGGGCATCAGAGAGTTGTATGCGCCATGCCTGCTCGCCTTCCTCACGGGTCGTGCTGAAAGCATCAGTCATCAATGCTATCAATAACAATGAAACAGTCAATAGAACATTAGTCATATGGCACGGTACGTTTCTCGTGAATGAAAAATGGACAAAAACATGGCTCATGTGCACGAATTTTTCGTAAACTATACCAATTAATACGGTCAGCATGACAATAGCGGTAAAAAGGTGAAAGAGCATGATAAGGGCAAGGAAATGATCATCAGCACCAACATCAAAGTCATCTTCCACAGTATCGTATCGTCCAGCCTGAAGTGATTGTGGAATGCATTTTATGATAGATTAATATACAATTCTTTTGTCTTTTGCATGATTGAAACATAGTTATAACACCACTAACCTACCAAGAAAAAAAATGTTGTCGTGAAGGAGGCCCAAGCACTCTTTGGGAAATTGGGTTCCATCTCTTGTCGAAGTGCATGAAAGTAATATACAAATGCGTGGGTAAATCCCGCAACGACCAAGGCAAAGACGATGAAGAAATCCCAGATTTTCTGAATGATATTCACGATGATATTCACAATTGTTCCAACTCTTCGGAATATGCGAGTTTCTGCAATCTAATTGACCGAAGAAGAAAAACGGTATTAATTTGGTGTCCTGTTTATAGGAGAGTCGACAAACACGAGTGATTCCATATTGCATGTGTCATGACGACTTATTAAACTTTACCACGTGTAGATACATGGCCAATATAGCAAAGGATGTTGGCCCAAATTGTTCAATATTAAAAGGATCCACCGGCCTCCACAATGTACGTATTGTATGAGCAAGGCATACCATTGTCAGGGTGATTGATGTGATATCAATGTAATTAAACAATGACCTATGGCGAACGCATCATTGGTCAGTGTACACGGAATGTTTTCCAAGTCAGGGAGTAAAAAAGAACGACATGCATGCCATACCTGAGGTATTCCAATCCAATATAGCGAAATTGAACAAACTCCAGTACAAGTAGGTAGCAGCCAACGGCGAGCCCAAAGATGACGAGTGCCAGCCAGTTGGGGCCGAGATATTTTTCAAGTCGCTCATGTGGGACGTCCGGCTGGTTAGAAGTAATTAACAATTGGCCAGTAATCACTGCAGCGAATATACCATAAAAAAGGAGTAGGAAAATATATCGAACCATCCAATAAAAAATGCCATAGTGCCATGTCTATGAAGATACATGCCAACTCACACATGTTCATTGTTAGCCATGAAAGTGTGATATCGAAATAATGATTACAAATTTCTAGAGGTTATACGCCAACCTACCTTATAGCGAAGCACAGCCATAAGCACTGGACTGTCGAAAAAATTTTCTCCTGCCATGTTGCAAAACTGAGAGTCGGGGCCATGGTCGAGCAAACTGGGGAAGGGAACCACATACCATGCATACTCGTATTCGAGACGGACAGGCATTGGTGCAGGGATGTTCTCAAATTTTGTCAGGCGATCACTACTGTTGAGCGAATGACTTGTTGGAAGCTGAAATATGGCAATGGGTTCTCGGAAACGACGGCGAATGAAATTAAGGCGAGGAAAGGCGGGACGCTTCAGAGCAGGCCGGCCAAATGAGGCAAACTTGACCCAGTCCTTGCAAAAGTCATCACGGCGAGCCTGAATAAAGGATGCTTTTCTAAGTGCGGCCCGTAGTAGCTCTGGATAGTGCCTTTGTAATTTGTCTAAAGTTTTCTCTACAGGATTCATGTACGCAGGATGATGTCTGTAGGCTTTTGTTGTGCAATAGTCGAGGAAGGCTTCGACAGCAGCTGTGTTTCTACGATCAATTGCCATTTCGAGCGGACTAACGGTGACATCTTTGCGTGGGACCCAATTACAGTAGTTGCTCTCGAGCAGTGAAGCTATAAACTTGGCACTAACATCGTTCGGGCACGGCTCTCTGAGTAGCTGGGTCAATACCGAGATTTTGGGGCCATCATAAGACTGCAAGGCATTGAAGAAAGTTGGTGTCATCTGTTGAGGCTGTATGAAGTGGTTTATATGGTCAACCACAAAATTGATGATTGCCCAAGTATGGTCCTCGTAACTGTTTCCTTCATGTTGGACAACTTCTACGTCTCGGTATTCGGTCGACACAACACTGTGAGTCAAAGCCAGTAGATGGATACTCCTAATGCAGTGTTCCGTGATGTTTTTGAAGTCATCAACGCGCACAGGAGAATCCGGAATTGGCACTCGAACAGGGTTTTGACCAGGAAAGACTACAGTAGCATGGAATCGTGTTTGGCCGTCGTTGGCAGTAGTTTCTTTACACGACATAGAATCAAACTGAGAATAGCTATCCAAAATAGCTTCGATGTCCGACTTGTGTTCAACTCTGTAGCCTCGTGTATCACCAAGAGCGCTCCAGAAAAAGACAAGTTTGCAGCGTGGTTCCTGATCGTTTGGAAGACTCCAGAGCTGAATGGTCCAACTCGAGTACACCACAAACCGATCTCCTGTTGGTAGAATCATACCGCGGGCAGGTGTATCTTGCTCCCATGGCTCTGGAATAAATGAGAACACACATATACTCGGGTCACTTTTCCTCCACACTTCGACCTGTCGTCGGCACGATTCCTGCCCTCCACCGGCCTTACGACGATATTTTGGTGCAGTAGTTCGGAGCTCGTATGGGCAAGACTCTGGTACGGCACTCATGGCGGAAGGTCTTGATGCATTGATGGTAGAAGCAGAGTCTTTGGACGTGTAGAAGTGGACAAGATGTCCATCCAGACGGCAAACATCACCAAGCCCGGGCCATGACTTGGGACCAAATACATCAAAGATTGTTGAACGAGAAAGAGGTGGTCCAATCTGAACCAGCCCTTTTACATCCAGCTGGAGAGGATCAAAAATCAAGACCCTTTGCTCATTTTCTTCTTGCTGTCTGAGCATGACGACCAAGATCTGGGACTGAGTCGAAGGGAATGTGATGTGCTCGATATGATGTCTGAATTGCCTCCGACTGATTTCCATACCTGAATAGGCATCAAGAGTTGTGATGGAGTTATCAAATCCAGCGATGGCCACGATATTCTGACTGCGCGCAAACTTCAAAGTGTTGAGGCTCGTTGATGTCATTCGCTGCCGTCGAGAAATCTCAAACCGCCCAATGGCTGACCCGTTGGAAAGGTCCCACGTCGTACAGTACCGACCATCCTCCTCGACCCAGATGAACATGTTGCTCGTGATCGAATCCATCATCATCTCACAGGCGATAGTACGACTAAGTCCAGTAGCCTTGCTGACGAGCGAAATTGTATGGCTGTGAACAAGGCCGTCACTATTGGCTTCAAAGACATCAAGGTAAAGTCCGTTACAGAACACAAACCTACTCTCTGATGGAGTGGCATCATCATCCACAAAGGCTGCGTAGCCGACAGCGTCCTGGAGGTTGCTTGGGATATATTCGAGGCGCTCTAGACAGCGCTCAATGTGGTCCCCATTTGCAATCATGACCATTACATCTTTGGCTGATATTAGAGGATTGCGAAAGAAGCACACGCCAAGCTCGGATGTTGGGAGAGAATCGCCCACTTGCCAATCGCCAGCTTTTGGAGGCTGAAAGATGGCAATATACTCACCAGAAGGTGATATAACAAGTTCAAGGGAGAGGTTTTGCGCATCAGAACAATGAATGTATTCAGAAGTTGCTCCAAGCTGAGACACCTTTTCATTGCATTTGCCTGCCCCCTCAACTTCACTCTTGCTCCACACCTTAGCAACGACGTGGTCGGAAAAAACGGTAAGGATCGCAAAAAAATCGCCGCCATTCGATGTAACAACTCTTGTGACGATTCCTAATTCGTCTGGACGCTTGTCTTGTTTTTCAGCATATCTTTGGTCGTCCGTATTAGTTAATGATTCGGTTGTCGATGACAAAGTGGTAATCGTAAGTTGTGGGCGACCAATGTGTGAGACAATGGGTTCTATTTTTCGTGAAAACAAATAGAGGCATGCACAAATAAATACCATATTCAAAACATGAATTTGGTACTCAAGTTCACAGTTCGTGTTAAATACCTTGGTGAATGGGTTTCAGCTCGACAGGCACCAATTCCAGCGAACGAATCCATAACTTTCCGCGCTGAGCTTTGTTGTACCGCTCATCTTGAACAATACGAACATTCACTTGGGCGATTTCATGGTGTGCGCGAATTTCAAATTGACCACCGGCTTTGAGATAATGCCAACCTTCGTATTCATCTAAGAAGCATGTAAATCAAGATGTGGAGAGCAGCAAGATTAGTGCCAGGGGTAACATGCATCCTACCCCTTGTATACACATCAATGTTTATACGCCTCCTTGTCTGTATACCTCTGACGCCTTTGGAGAATCGGACGTAAAAGACATCGGTCATTCGAGTTTTAGTGTACCGCACAACAATGCGGGCCAGGAATCGAACGCTTGTCTTTTCTTTGGTAGCTTGCTTGATTCTGAGGTACATCGTGTAATGGCCCGTAGCAACTGAGCGGAAAGTAGCTCGGAGCTTTAATTTTTCTGTTGTCCTTCCTTGAATATCAGAAGCCTCATTCGCCTCAATGTCGGTTTTTGTACTGGGTAAACTTTGGACAAGCATGACCTCAGGCGGCTCACTTTCAGAGGGCAAATCATCAATACCGAGGAACGGATCGTCTTCAAGTCTGTTTTCCAGCACTAAAAACCATTTCCTCTGGGCTAAAGGGAAAAATGAAACGGTTAAAGTTTAAATCTATAAACGCTTCATTTTTTATCCTTTCGTTTTTGTCCTAGTTTGTACCTTGCCGGGTGGCAGGCTTGTCTGTCGGAGGGTAAGGATCGCTCACAGTCTCGAAAGGGCGACGTCTCTTATCTGTCTTCAGTGCCAATTCAAACTTCTCGTACTCATCCCTGGCATTCAGGAACAGTTCTCGAATGGCTCTATCTTTCCAAACACTACTTTCTTCAACTACACTCTCCTCTTCAAAGTCAAAGTCGATATTATCTCGAGAGATTGTGTCGTCGAAAGCAGTACTGGCATTGTCCGGTTCCAAGTGTGCCTGAGGCACCAACTCAGGAACAGACTGTTCCTTCATATTGTCAGGGGTGGTGAAGGAAGGGTAGTCTTCAATTGCCATAGGAAGTGAAGAGTCTATTTCTAAGCACGTCAGAAGTTACAGCAAGCAGTTGACAATCCAGTCGAATTTGCATGAATGAGCAGGAAAATGAGATGTAAATGCTTGACAAACTCCATCCCACAGTACACCCTCTCTGAAACGATGCTGTTTCCATCTACCCAATGTTGTGTAACTTCAATTCTATCGACTCTCTAGAAAAAAATTTGATGCATGCATCCCAAAATCCAATCTTGCTTTACCTCCCTCAAACAGACGTGAGAGATTGATCTCCAAATTTACAGTAATCCACCCCCGTCCCTCTTTCCTTCTGAACCCCCAGCTATCGACAAGTCCTGAGTGGCTTACACCTCCATGTTGCACAATCCATATACTACGAGCATCTGTAACAATGAAAGAATAGGATGAAGTGTAGATAGCATAAATGGTGGAGAGTGGATTTAAATACTATATATATTGGAGCCTTTTGTTATCAAGGTGTATGTGTAAGGTATTTGCGGATTTGGGTATCACGTTTCGTTCGGTTTATAATTTTTCACCGTCTCGTACCGTTCCGTATAGTGAATAATGTTTGCTATGGGCCGTTTACTCTTCCGCAAGAGGCTGAGCTTGTTATAACTGATCTTGCCAAGAATCTTGTCAAACAGCTCAGCCTCGGCCAAGGTCTCAGACAGCTGCCTGCGCCACGCTCGCTTACTCTCTGCTTTTGCGGCAGCAATTGACTCGGTCACATGACCTGTTTTTTGGACCATACATTGAGTTAGTGCATGTCTACTTGATACATCACATCTCTACCTCTTCATATAAGAAGCTTCAGGGACTGTCACCTACCAATAAGCAAAGCCAACATGATAATAAACCCGATGATATAAATCATGATCATGAGTAAGAGAAAGCTGGAGCGCTTTGAATCAAAATCTTTGTTGACATCATCAAACCGTCCAGCCTACATAGTGAAGAAAATTATGTGGTAAAGCATGAGAAAATGTGGGTATATTAGTATAAAATGATGCATTGATGTTAACCATACAACATTTTTTCACAGCTGGTCACCCCATTTTGGGTTTGGCAATATTTTTTTAACCATACAACGTGTCAATGAAACGGACGCACATACCAAGAAGAAGAGGGTTGAAGCGAACGAAGAAAAAGGCTCTGAAGGGAAATCGGATTCAAATGTTCGCGCACAGAGTCCGTCTGCAACACAGGTATTCTGATAGGTATAGAGAAGGTAGACCATCCCCTGGTCAAATGCAATCATCAAAACAACAAAAATGGCTAAGAAGGAGACAATCGACTTGATGACCTCAAATAAGATGTTGACAAAGATACCAAATGTTTGAAACATTCGAAATTCGACAATCTAGTGTGGTGCCATGTGGTAGATATGGTAGTGGTTAAAATTGCGTCATGTTTTTCGAAGTCAATTTCCTCCGCAACATAGATGCAGTAAACAATACGTTACCACATGAAGAAAGATAACGACGTTGGCGAATGGAATATAGCTTAGTTGCTTTGGAGCTTCACCTGGATGTCGCTCGATAGCAAATTGCGTTATCAATGTTCCCAAGAGGCATATAGTTGTAAAGAGGAGTGCGCTCAGGTTGATATAATTGAAGAACGTTCTAGTTAGGAAATGCAAAGAATGGTTTTAGATATGGCAAAAGCGATTAACCATAAATGCACATGATTAGTGTCTGAAAGTTGCTATTCACTTACGTGAAGTAGCGGCGAGGCTTGTCGTGAACACACTGGATGATCTCAAATATAAGAAACGCTAAACCTAGTAGCAGATCTAATATTAAGAGCACTTTCCAGAAGCCGTCAAAATAGAGGTTTTGAAGATCCTGAAGTGACTTTACTGCTACTGAACGTTGTATCTGAGTGATCATCATCGCCTGAAAGATGGAGTAGTAAATCAGCAGGAAGAAAATTCGGGTTCCCCAGTATCTCCATCCGTATAGCCACCACTATACCAATGCAATTTAGAGTCATGTATAAGTTAGTATAACGATAATAATCCTGCATAGTCACACTTTCAGTCGAATTTAATATTATACCTTGTAAATGAGCACAGCCATTTGTAAAGGACTGTCGAAGAAATTGTTTCCAGCGAGCTTTGAAAACGTGGGACTCGGTTTGAGCAGGCTTGGAAACGGGACTGTGTAGACCTTTTGATCGTATCGAAGTTCTATCGCCCTTGGCTGATAACCCTTGCTGTTGACGACATCATTCTCAGTACGGTACTCCGGTAGCTGAAATGTGAATACTGGCATGTAGTAATCCTTGAAAGTTGATGGACCAATCTTACTTCGCATAATCCACGATACGAAATTGCGCCACTGAACTTGCCAGTCATTGCTAAATATAGTCACAAAATCCTCAATGAAATCAATATTCATGGCTGTGATGTACGATGTTTGTCTGAAAAACTCCCGTAAAAGTCCAGGGTAGTAGTCGGCCAAGGCAATAAAAGAGTTTTCCACAGGCATGGCATAATTTAAATGAGAAGTATGAGCCTTCCTAGCAAAGTAGTGTAGGATCGCGCGGATAGCATCGTCGTTTTTCTGCATAGTGGCTACCAAAAGAGGGTCCGAGTCCTTGTCATAGCGTGGTAGCCAAGGGCAGAGAGCATCGTTCAGCAAACCTTCAATGAATTTGCCACTGATTCCTACTGGGCATGACTCCATCATTAGGTTCATCATAATGTTGGTGGTGGACACATCCTGGTCGTCCAATTCAATAGTGTCATTGATGAAGGCGTTGACATAGTTAATGAGCGCCTGTACGTGATCACTGTAGATGTCTCGATACAGCTCATCTCGCTGTAGTTCGCAGTAGGTCAAAGCTAACAGGTGGCTGCTCTTCACACAGTGCTCGTGGGTGGTTATCTTGTCACCAATTCGCATTGGAAAGTCTGGGATGGCAACCTTCTTAATGGTTTTGTCAGGGAGACCGACCCGCAAGGAATTTGTTGATTCTTTCTCGAAATCAGGTATATGTGCTGAAATGAAGTGGTGATGGTTCTCCAAGACGATATCCATATCTGATTTGTTGAATGACTTCTTCGGAGGACTCTCTTTGCGGGAACTCCAGTAGTAGAGCAGCCGACATTTGGTTTCACCATCTCTTGGAAGACTCCACACTTGTATTGTCCAGCTGCCGCAAACAACAAAGCGATCGTTTGTAGGAAGGATTTCCGCTTTAATAGTCTTGCGTTCCCAAGGCTCTGGAATGAAAGAAAAGATGCGTTCGGTATTCTTCCATATCTCGACTTGGCGCTTGACTGGTGCTTGACCTTTACTTGCTCCTCGTCGAATTTGTGGGATAGTTTTCTCGAGTCGGTATGGGTATGAAATACCAGCAGGGACAATTGCTGAATTCATCACTTGTGCCTTGCAGGGATAGAAGTGGATCTGTTGGACATCTGGCTGGCAGACCAAGCCAATCTCGGGCCATTTCATTGAGCCAAAGCTACTAATGATTGTCAACCTCGATGCCGATGGTATGAATCCGAGTTCTTCTTGGACTTCCAGTTGGAGAGCATCAAGAACAAGTGCCGTCTGTTGGTTATCGTCCTCTCCTCGGACCATTGCGACCAGCATCCGAGAATGTGCTGATGGGAATACAATGTGATCGATAATACGATCGGGAAGCTCGTAGCGATCGCACAAAACTCCGGTAGTAGCGTCCACGGTGGTAATAGAACTGTCGAGGCCAACAATTGCAATTGTATCCCGGTTACATGCGATCTGGATCTCAGTTATTCCCACTGGACCGGCGTACTGAGAATCGGTGATCTTAAACCGTCCCATCGCGACTCCAGTGCTCAGATCCCATGTTGAACAATATCGCCCATTGTCTTCTACCCAGACGAACATTTTTGTTGCAATTGACCTGATCAGTAGTTCGCAAGCCGTAGTGCGCCATAGAGACGAGTACATTGTATTGAGCGGGATGATGTTCGTGAGTTCAAAATTGTATTGGTCTGAAGCAAACACATGGATTTCGCGACCGTCGCAAAATACGAATCTCGAAGGTAAAACAGTGTCACCAGCCACGAACTTGTCTACAAAAGTGGCGAAACCGATGATTTCTCTCAGAGCCGGTGGAGTCTGAATGTAAATCAGGGAGTTCTTATCCTCAAGAGAGTCGTCGGCCCATCGGTTGCGAAAGAGGTAGACATCCATTTTTGGTTTCTCATCGAACCAGTCACCTGTCTTAGGTACTTGATAGATCGCGACCTTATCTCCTGTATTTGAGATGGCAAGCGCGACGGAAATTTGATCGATATTGTGATGCACAATAGTAGTGCTGGAGTGATTTGTAGTAAAACTCTTGTTCCCGTCCACATATTGCCACACCTGAATGAAGATACGGCTCGAAAATACAGTTAATCCTGCGAGAAATCGACCATCCTTCGAAGCAACCAGTCGAGTCAATGTTCCATTATCCGTGTGCTCCGTAGTTTCAAGAGATGGAGCAGGATTATTGCCTGTAGGAGCAATATGGTCCAGCATCTTATTGTTATTTGGTTTATCGGCAACATTTGGAGCATGTGTGATGTATGATTGACGGGATTTGCCATAGACGTGGAGACTGGGTGGAGATATCGAGGACTTCTCGTGATGCGAGAGCACAGGCCCTATTCATAGAGTAGTCATGTACAAAAGGTTGCTATCTTTCAGAACAATCGTATTAATCTAACCAAATGAAATGGTCTTTCATTCCAAGTAAAATTATATACCTTCGGGTCTCATCCTAGCAGGCATCAAGTCTATACATTGGATATACAAACTACCCTTTTGCTCATTGATGTAAGAGTCATCCTGCATTATACGAACATTTATCTGCGTATTTCCTTCGTGCGGACGGACCTCAAGAAGGTCCTCTGATCGAAGGTAGTGCCAGTCATCACAATCATCTTCGTATTACGAGCAGAGTTAAAAAAAGAGATAGTATGTTAGTGACTCAAATTACTAGTGCAATACATATCCCGGCTTCATAGACACACCAATGACATCTGTTATAATACCTTCTTCTCTCTTGTAGAACCTTGTGAAGAAGACTTCTGTTGTACAGGTCTTAGCGTATCTCACTATGATACGGGCTACAAAGCGAGCGGTAGTTTCCTCATAGCTGCACTGTTTGATTTTGAGATAGAGTGCGTACTGACCAGGCCCTGCTCCAGGAAAGTTAGCAGTATACTGGGTAGCCATCCTTGCCTGCTGGCTAGACATTTCGTCCTGACCAGGATTCTTGTAATGTTTAGACCATGGGATCGATGGAGGATATAGAGCAGAAAATTCCTCTGGATCATTTTCAAGAGACACCAGAGAAGTGTTGTCTCCATTCTGATTGATGTTTTCAATGCCAAAGTGTGGATTTATTCGAGGCTTATTGGGATCCCACAAGAAATATCGCCGTTGAACTACATAAAGAAAAAAAAGACGAATAAGGAGTGAAGATCTATCACAAAAAATTTTACTCAAGGACATTTGAAGAAAAATAGATTACTTGCCTTGGAGCATCTGCCTTGCAGGTACCTGGGAAGGCGTATTTGTAGTTTTGCTTCGAATATGTCGTTCCTGTTCGATCAGAGCTGCGCGAGATGAACTGTCCTGTCTCAAGTGTAGAGCAAACTCTTGGTCATCTCGGCGAGAGTTCAAAAATAATGGAATAATCTTGTCGATATCCAACGACAAATCAACTGGTGAGTCGCTGTCACTAGGGCTGACGATAAAATCCTCGTCGTCATCGTTGTGGTTGGAACTCTGAGCTGTGGCAGAAGAAATTGAAGCCTTGAGTGCCGTTGGACAAGTAGAGGAGAGGGGGCGCCCTTCCTGGAGAGGTTCGAGCTCTACGATATCCTTGTATGGTTGTGTGACTGTGGAGAGTGGAGAAGGTTTAGGAGTGAACATGAGTTATGATGAATGTCGATGGGGAATGCAAAACTGCATGGTTGTATGTTTGTGCTCTCTTTCCTTCGGTAGAAAGCGAGGTACCCTGTTCACAGAGCAATGCTTATGACGTTTGCCCAGTCTAGGATATCATGGAAAGTCGAAAGAGGTTTGTAAGCTCAATTTCCCATGGTCAAATATGGTTCGAAAAAGGAGAGGGGGAGAGTCTTCAGTCACATTCCATCTGAACACAGCACTTTTGTCCATTCCAATTGATTTCTGCACATGCAATACACAAGGGGACGAAAATCGTCTTTCAGAGCGTAATAGAGACATACAGTTGGTCTGGATTTTTCCTCCTTCAAATTGATATGGTTTTATTCCACAGAAATACGTCAAATCCAACCTGGATTCAGAGAAATTGTGCGATGGTCAATGCACTGAATTGGATTTAAAATAAATCTAGCTGTGGATTTAGTATTTACACGTCATACGTTTGCACTAATTAGTGTGGTTTGGGTGCAATGTAGTCGAGAAAAGAAGGAGACTAGGGCAACAAATGGCATCGTTTCCTCGAGCGAATGCCATTTACTTGTTGGCCGACGATATAAGTTCTTATAAAATTTGACTTAATCACTCTCCTCTTCCATGCCTTTTCTCTATTTATGGAGTCTCACCCTATCACCCTCAAGAGAGAAGCCTTTAGCCCCATTTGTGATAGCCATACACACGAGCAGGTTGCCAATCACAAGTTGGACTAAATGACTTGATGATGATGTACTTCTCGCTGTCGTGCATCCACTTGCTAGTTGGCCAAGAAGGTTGGTAGGGTGCGCACAATCGATGGTTGGCATCAAACGAGGCATCTATAAGAATTCAATGCAGGTTATGAGGGAGTTCAGCAAATTAAATGGCCGCTGTGTCAGTATTAACACTGTCCGCCGTGCATTACATACGGTGACAGGCCAGGGAACCTATCAAATGACCCTTGTATTTAGCTCGTTAACGGTTTGTGCACGCACTAGCAGAGTGGGCAGTAGATGGTTTGGGAACGCGTTGTTTGGGCAGACAAGACTACGATCATGAGCATTCGGTATGGCAGCAGTTAGTATATTTTGGGTATTTTACAACACGACAAGAACTATTGACGACAGTCATACAGTGAATGAGTCCAGAGTTGTTGGAAGTACCTTCTCGGTTGGCAGACCTGTCTGTCGGAGGGTAAGGATCGCTCACAATCTCGAAAGAGCGGCGTCTCTTATATGTCTTCAGTGCCAATTCAAACTTCTCGTGCTCATCCCTGGCATTCAGGAACAGTTCTCGAATGGCTCTATCTTTCCAATTTCTAAGCACTTCAGAAGTTGCAGGTAATGCTATACACGCTCCATCTAATGGTACAGCCTCTCTATGATTCAACGATGCTGTCTCCATCTATCCAATACTGTGTAACTTTGGTTCTGTCGACTAACTACAAAAAATCTGGCTCTTATGCATGCATCTCTCAATTCCAATCTTGCTTCCCCCCTCGAACCCCTCGAACAGATGTGTGGGAGCAGAGTTAAAACAATCTCCCAACATTCTTCAGCCCATCATCAACAACTCTTGGGTGGCAATTCACCTCCGAGTTCCACAATCACCATACTGCAACCACAGAATATCTATAACATACATGTAGTGGGAGTGGATCATAAAATCTATATATTAAAGTCTTTCATGTCTACATGTATGTACAATGGATTTGGGTATCACTTTTTGTTCACTTTATAATGTTTCACAGTCTCGCACCTTTCCGTGTAGTGAATAGCATGGGCATCTGGCTGTTTACTCCGCAAGAGACCGAGCTTCTTATTACTGATCATGCCAAGAATCTTGTCAAACATCTCAGCCTCAGCCAAGGTCTCAGATAGCTGTCTGCGCCAAGCTTGTGCTCCATCTGCTTTGGCGGCTGCAAACGACTCTGTCACATGACCTGTTATATTATAGAACCATAAAATATAGTCCGTTACTGCTTGTCCTCTTCTTTCATAATATCTCAATCTCTCTCATAAATCCAATAGAGTCTTCAGAGATTTTCACTTACCAATAAGCAACGTCAGCAAGACAATGAATCCGATGATATAAATCATGATCATGAGGAGGAGAAAGCTGGTGCGCTTTGAATCGAAATCTTCGTCGACGATATCAAACCGTCCAGCCTGAATAATGAAGAACAAAGCGTAGTAAAGCATGCCAAAATGTTGACGTGTTAATATAAAATAAAGAATTCAGGTTAAACATACTACCATTTTGACAAAAAGAAGGAGTCGAATGCACATACCAAGAAAAAGAGGGTTGAAGCGAACGAAGGAATAGGCTCGGAAGGGAATTTAGATTGGGAATTCCGACTACAGAGTCCATCCTCAGAGCAGGTAGTCTGGTAGGTATAGAGGAGATAGACCATCCCCTGGTCGAATGCAATCACCATTATAACAAAAATGGCTAAGAAGGATACGATTGACTTGATGATCTCAAATAAGATGTTGACAAAGATACCAAATGTTTGAAACACTCGAAATTCGACAATCTAGTGTGATACCATGTCGTAGGTATGATAGCGGTAAGAAATAGTGTCAAGTCTTCGAAGTTAATTTTCTCCGCAAATCAAATGCATCAAGATATACATTACCACGTGAAGAAAGACAACGATGTTGGCAAACGGAATATAGCTTAGTTGCTTTGGAGCTTCTCCAGAATGTCGGTCGACAGCAAAATGTGTTATCAATGTTTGTGAAAGGCATATAGTCGTAAAGAGGAGTGCACTCAGGTCGATATAATTGAAGAATGTTCTAGTTAGAAAAATGCAAAGCATGATTTTAGATATGGCAAAAAAAAATTCTACCCCAGTTGCAGATTAATGCAAAAATGTATCATTCACTTACGTAAAGTAGCGGCGAGGCTTGTCGTGAACACACTGGATGGCTTCAAATCCAAGAAACGCCAAACCCAGCAGTAGGTCTAGCAATAGGAGCACTTTCCAGAACCTATCAAAATAGAGGCCCTGAATATCCTGGGGTGACTTGACTTCCACTGAACGGTTTACCTGAGTGATCATCATCGCTTGAAAGATGGAGTAGTACAATAGCAGGAAGGAGATTCGGATTTTCCAGTACCTCCATCCATATAGCCACCACTATATAGTGTCAATGCAATTTAGATACGCGTCAGATTCAGTAGAGCAGTAAACGTCTCATATGAATAAATTTCCAACAGAGCATTATAATACCTTATAAGAAAGCACAGCCATTAGTAAGGGGCTGTTGAAGAAATCGCCTCCAGATAACTTGGAAAACAGCGCGGAAGGCGTACACAGACTTGGGAAAGGAACTGCGTAAATGTTTTGATCATATCGAAGTTCTATCGTCCTCGGTTGTTTAATCTCAATGTTGTCGGCACTTGCTCTGGCGCTGTGCCCCTGTAACTGAAATGTGAAAATCGGCATACGGTATTCTTTGAAGATAACTGGATCAATTTTACTTCCTGAAATGGAAGAAAAGAGTTTGCGCATTTGAATACGCCATTCATAGCTAGAGCTGGTTGCGTAGTCCTCCTGGAAGTTAATATACCCGGCAGGGATGTACGATGCCTGTCTGAAAAACTCCCGCAAAATACCAGGGTAAAAGTCGGCCAAGGTTTTGAAAGAGTACTCTAGAGGCATGACATAACCTAGGTGAGAAGCATGTGCCTTCCTAACACAGTAGTCTAGGATCGCACGGACAGCATCGTCGTTTTTCTGCCCAATGGCTACCGAAAGAGGGTCGAAATCCTTGTCATAGCGTGGTAGCCAAGGGCAGTGGCCATCGTTCAGCAAACCCTCAATGAATTTGCTACTAATCTCTACTGGGCATGTGTCCTTCAACAGATACGTCAAAATGCTGGTGGTGGACGCACACTGATCGTCGGACTCTACAGTATCATTGATGAAGGCATTGACGTGGTTTATGAGCGCCTGTGCATGATCACTGTAGATGTCTCGATACAGCTCATCTTGTAGTTCGTAGTAGGTCAAAGCCAATAGGTGACTGCTATTCACACAGTGCTCGAGGGTGGTTCTCTTGTCGTGGATACGCATCGGGAAGTTTGGGATTGGAACATTCATAACGTGTTTTTTGGACTTCGCATTGTTCTCGATGAGTGGAAAAATGACCGTTACTCGGTGTACGCCATCCTTGAATTCGCGGATATCTGTTGCATTGAAGCGACTGTAGTTCTCCAATATAATGTTCATGTCTGATTTGATAGAAGACATCTCTGGCAGACTATGCATGGGAGCACTCCAATAGTATAACAGCCGGCATTTCGTCTCGCTGTCTGTTGGGAGACTCCAGAGCTGTATCGTCCAGCTACCACAAATAACAAAGCGGTCGTTCGTGGGAAGGATTCTCCCAGTAATAGTCTCGCATGCCCAGGGCTCTGGAATGAAAGAAAAGATGCGTTCGGTATTATTCCATACCTCGACCTGGCGCTTGACTGGTGTTTGGCCTTTACTTGTTCCTTGTCGAAATGGTGGAATAGTCATTTTGAGCTGGAAATGACAATCTGAAGAAATGCCAACAGGAATATTTACTGACTTCACCACTTGTGCCTCGCAGGGATAGAAGTGGATCTGTTGGACATCTGGCTGGCAGACCAAGCCAACCTCAGGCCATTTCATTGAGCCAAAGCTACTAATGATTGTCAACCTCGATGCCGATGGTATGAATCCGAGTTCTTCTTGTACTTCCAGCTGTAGAGCATCAAGGACAAGTGCCGTCTGTTGGTTATCGTCCTCTCCTCGGACCATTGCGACCAGCATCCGAGAATGTGCTGATGGGAATACAATGTGATCGATAATACGATCGGGAAACTCGTAGCGATCGCACAAAACCCCGGTAGTAGCGTCTATGGTGGTAATGGAGTTATCGTCACAAACGATTGCAATTGTATCCCGGTTGCAAGCGATCTGGATCTCAGTTATTCCTGCTGAGTCAACATATCGAGAATCAGTGATCTTAAACCGCCCAATTGCGACTCCAGTGCTCAGATCCCACGTCGAAAACCATCGCCGCTTGCCTTCTACCCAGACGAACATATTTGTTGCAATTGACCTGATCAGCAATTCACAGGCTGTAGTGCGCCATAGGGACGAGCGCATTGTGTTGAGTGGGATGGTGTTCATGTGTTCAAGCTCATGTCGGTCAGAAGCGAATACATGAATCTGGTGACCATCGCAAAAGACAAATCTCGAAGGCAAGACAGTGTCGCCAGTCTTGAATTCGCCTACAAAAGTGGCAAAACCGATGACATCTTTCAGAGTAGGTGGAGGGTCGAAGGGTACCAACCTTGTCTTATCCTTGAGAGAGTCGTCAACCAGAGGGTTGCGATACAGATGGACATCCATTCTCGGTTCATCACCGAGCCAGTCACCGGTCTTAGGTACCTTGTAAACTGCAATTTTATCGCCTGTAGTTGAGATGGCAAGCTCGATGGAGACCTGATCGATATTGTCAACGGAGCCCTTATCGATTTTATTCCACGTAATGGTGCCGTTGGCGTGGCTTGTAGCAAAACTCTTAATACCCTTGTTCTCGTCCACATGCGGTGCATATTTCCAGACTTGAATGAAAAGACGGCTCGAAAAGACAGTCAAACTTGCGAGAAATCGACCATCCTTTGAAGCAGCCAGTCGAGTCAATGTTCCTCTATCTGTGTAGCCTGTAGTGTCAGGAGCTGGAGCATTATGAGCTGGTAGACTATTATTATTTGGTTGATCGGCAACTTTTAGAGCTTTGGTGATGCATGGTCGACTGAATTTGCCATAGACATTGAGACTGTGTGGAGATATCGAAGACTTCTCGCGATACAAGAGCACAGGTTCTATTAGCAAACGAGTAGCCATGTACGAAAAATGTTATCTTTCAGAACCAACGTAATTGTCTAATCAAATGAAAATTGTTTTTCACTCCAAGAAAAATCATGTACCTTTGTGCCTTGTCCTGGCAGGCATCAAGTCCAAACACTGGATAAACAAACTACCCTTTTGCTCCTTGCTATAAGAGTCATCATGAATAATACGGACATTTATCTGCGCAACGCCTTCGTGAGGACGGACCTCGAATTGATCCTCTGCTTGAAGATAGCACCAGTCAAGACACTCATCTTGGTATTACAAGAAAATCGAAAAAAGCATTTTCCTAAGCTAACTAGCTTTTGCATTATGGCAGCTTCATAAACATGCCAATGATGCCTGTATGAATACCTTCTCCTCTCTTGTAGAACCTTGTGAAGAACACATCTGTTGTGTAGGTCGTAGTATACCTCACTATGATACGGACCACCAAGCGAGCAGTGGTGTGTTCATTGTTGCATTGTTTGATCTTGAGATATAATGCGTACTGGCCAGGTCCTGCTTCGCGGAAGTTAGCAGTATACTGAGTGGCCAATCTTGCATACCGGCTAAACATTTCGTCCTGGTTAAGATTCTTGTGATGATCAAACCATGGTTTCAGTGGAGAATATAGAGCAGAATAATCCTCGGGAGCATTGTCAAGTGATTCCTGAGGAGAGTTGTCTCCCTTCTGTTTGATAGTTTCAATACCAAAATACCCAGTTACCCAATCAATTCTAGGATCCCTCAAGAAATACTGCCGTTGAACTACACGAAGAGAAAAAAATGACGAATAAATAGGGAAAATCTATCGAAGTTATATTGAAGAACATTTGAAGAAACATAGATCACTTACCTTGAGGCGTCTGACTTGTAACTGTCTGAGAAGATGTGTGTGGGGATTTGTGCCGATTCTGTCGTTCTCTTTCGATCAGGATTGCTCGAGATGCTTTGTCATGTCTCAGGTGCAGAGCAAACTCTTGGTCATATTTTCGAGAATCCAAAAATAATGCTACAATATTATTGATATCCCACCATGACCTAGCTGGTTTGTACTCGTCACCTTCACCAATTGAGACAATGATATCATCGTCTTCGTCTTCGTCGTGTCTGGGATTTTGATCCGTGGCAGAAGAATCTGAAGTTTTGTGTGCCACTAATCGAGTAGAGGAGGGAGAGTGCCCTCCCTGGAAAGGCTTGAGTTCGAGGGCATCCTTGTTTTGTTGAGTGGCTGTGAGAGGTGGAGAAGGTTCAAGGTTGGACATGTGTTATGATGAGTTGAATGTGATGAGGAATGCAAAACGACCCATGGGCTACATATATATGTATTTGTGCTCTGTTTTATTCTTTCTTCCCTCACGGCGAGGTACCCTGTCCGTGAGGTGCAATGTTGGAATATCCTTCTCCTAAATGGAAAGTCGACAGGAGGGGCTAAGCAAACCCGAAACCCCAATATTTTATTGTTGAGTCAAATAAGGTTCGAACTTGGAAGAGATGAAATTTTTTGTGGAAAGTTCTACAGCAATCATTCCGTCTGCACAGCACTTTTGTCCATGCCGATTGATGTTCTGCACCACCAAATTACTTATTGGTTAGAGAAAATGTATTCTAGTCGCACACGTTAACACACGGATTATTTTCGGAGGGCTTCGTCCTCCCAACGAGCTTCAATAATTTTGTGATATGGTCGATGATCATTTTGTTTATTCCTTCCGGAAGCTTGCTTTATACTCGGCAGCCACCTGGCCAGGAGCCATATAGTAAATCATGTTGGGTTGTGGCTGGCTCTTCTTTCTCTTGAGAATAGGAATATATTTCCTTACCCAGGTAAAATGGTTAATCAACATCTCAGCTTCTGCAAGAGTCACTGAGAGCTGCATCCGCCAAGCTCGCTCGCCCTCCTTGCATGCATCACTGAACGCTGCACTCACTTGGGCTAATGAGAGAATGAACCACATAAATCGTGTAAGTTCTTCGGACAATTCTTCACAATAGAACGCTTTATACTCTTTGGTGAGTGCAACTTACCAATAAGCACTGTCAACATCAGAATAAAGCCCAAAACGTAGAATATGATCATGAGCATGAGAAACTGAGCTGGCCCACTTTCAAAGTCACTTTCCACAGAGTCATATCGTCCAGCCTAAAGAACCACATCCAACGAGAAAAAGGAAATGGTCAGTAAAGTCCGGCATAAAAATTTAATATATGGGGCTCTGATTTACAAATTGAAGACTGTTGTGCAAAACCTTATGACATTACCAGGAAAAAGAGCGTTGTCGTGAACGCTGTTAAAGGTGAAAATGGAAACACAGAAGAACCTGATTCTTCGCATTCCTCAGCGCTTTTACATCTTGACTGATACACGAAGACGAGGTAGACCAGACCATGAGTAAAGGCGACCACGATAAGAACAAAGACGGCAAAAAATGCTCTGATCCTCATTATAATCTTGACAAAGATATTGACAATGATTCCCATGGATCGGAAGACACGCATTTCAACGATCTGCCAAGAGGTATCATATCAAAATAGTCCGATTAGAGAAGGGGGTACTCCATTACCAACAGGTGATGTTCCGCAAAGATGACCATGATAGACTCCTTACCAAATGCAAATACATGGCAACGATGGCGTAAGGCGTAAAAGTGAACTGTTGTAATATATCGTCGACATTGCTGACTGCCCATTGCTTGCGTGCTGTTTCACCGAGACAAGCAATGCAGGAGATGATGGCGAAAATATCAATGTAGTTGAAGAGTGTCCTGTGAAAAGTAGCCGAGAATAGTATCGGGGCATAAGCATAACAATCGAGGATATTATAGCTATCGATAGATATAGGCTTGGCACGTAGAAATAAATGAGTCTTACCCGAAATATCGGATTGGACCGTCGTACAATAACTGAGCAACCTCAAATATGAAAAGAAGGCATCCAATACTAATGTCTGCGATGACCAATTTCTTCCAACTGATATCGCGAAAAACGGCAGGTAATTGCTGTGGCTCCTTAGAACCACTTGAGCTGCCAATTTCAGTGAACGTTATAGCCATAAACATGGCGTAGAATAACAGCAATATTGTATATCTGACCATCCAGTACCACCGTCCGTATTTCCACCACTAGGAATAAACAAAAGAGTATAAAGCGGGAAGTTTAGGAAAAGCTTCATCGTAAGCAGTATAACGACACAAAAAAGCAGTTTGAATCTCACCTTATAGCGAAGAACGGCCATCATAGCAGGGCTCTCAAAATAGTTCTTCCCTGAAATGGTGTGAAATTGTGATGTCTTTCCAAGCGAAATCAAAGTGGGGAAGGGGAAGATATAGAGCTGGTAGTCGTAACGTCCCTGGATGATGTCCAGAGGCTTGATTTCTGGGAACTTACTGATTCGTTGAGATCTCCAAGAATGCTTGGAATCTTCTTGAAGCTGAAATGTGAGGATTGGGTTATCGTAAGAATCCAGGTCTGGTGCTTCTGTGTTGGGAAACAGGGACCACACCTTTTTCTTCACAACTTCCCATTCAATGGTGCATATGTTGACATCACTCTTGCACAAATCGTCTCTCAGAGCGGGCAAGAACGACACTTTCCTGAAAATGTCTTTGAGGAGCTTGGAATACACTCCTGACAGCTGGGTGAATGATTTTTCAACGGGCGTCATATACGTAGAGTGACTGCTGCTGGCTTTTCTAATACAGTAATCTATAAGGGCTTCAACAGCTTCGGTGTTCCTGTGGTCGATGGCCATTTCAATAGGATGCAACTTAGCATCGGCCCGCGGGATCCAATTGCATTTGTCATATTGGAGAAGATTGGTGATGAACTTGGCGCCGAAGCCCTTTGGACACTCATTTGACAATAAATGTGTCAAGATGCTGAAGTTCTTCGATTTATCGGGGCTTGAGATTGAGTGGTTGATGTGCATGTTGACAAACTCCATAATTGCCGAAGCGTGGTATTCATAGCTCCTCCCTTCACTACGTGGAGCTAGATCCTGGTAGCCGGAAGTGACGATGGTATATATCAGAGCTAATAGCCACACACTCTTGATGCAATGTTCTGTGGTATGACGGTAGTCGGAAGGATTCATTGGTATGTGAGGAATTCGGACTGGGACAACTCTTTTGGAAAAGACAGCGGCTATTTGAAAGCGCGTCTCTGACTGGGAGTTTGGGATATCGTGAACCATGCAGGAGTCGTAATATCTGTGATAGTTCAGGACATTTTCCATATCCCTCTCGTCAAAGGTCTTCTTGCTAAATGCAGTTCTGCTCAGTGTGGCCTTGTCACCAGAACAGTCAGTATGACTCCAAAAAAAGAGTAGCCTACATCGCGCGTTTGTTTCAGTAGGTAGACTCCAGGTTTGAACGGTCCATCTGGCATGAACAACAAAACGATCTCCTGTTGAGAGTATCCTCCCTTTTGCCGGTGCCTTAAGTTCCCAAGGTTCTGGAATGAACGAAAATACTAGTTTTGGCGGACAACTATCAGTTGTTTTCCTCCAGACCTCGACTTGTCTCTGAGACAATTCTTGTACCTCGTCCGGTCCTTCTGGTGAGTCAGGAATAGTGAACTTGAGTTCATATGGACAAGTATCTGGAGCTTTGCCCGGAACTGTGGCTCTCTCTCTGATCGAATCAACTGGTTCCTTGATTGGATAAAAATGAATCAGACACCCATCTGGCTGGATTACAGCGCCAAATCCTTTAGAGAGTCCTGAAACAATTAACCCGAAAACACTCGAGCTGAAGAGAGGCGGAACATACGGGGCTTGCATTCGCACATCAAGACGAAGAGAGTCAACAAGGACGACAGTGTGCTTGGTTTCTTCTTCGCCACGCATGAATAAAACAAGAAAGTCTGACTGAACTGAAGGGAAAGCAATGTGTTCAATGAGTCCTGCTTTGAAAACCCTACGACTCAGTGTGATACCAGATGAAGCATCGACGGTGGTGACGGAGTTGTCGACTCCAACAACAGCGATGGTATTTTGGTTGTGAGCAACCTTCATCATGGGCCCATTTGCCCTGTTTCCGTATCGCGGCCCAGAGGCTTCAAAGCGACCTATTGCTGTTCCATTGTTGAGACTCCATGTCGAACAGTGTCGCCCATTATCTTCGACCCAGATAAACATGTCTGTGGTAATAGACGCCATCATCAATTCACAGGCGGTAGTACGAAGCAGAGGAGAAATCTTACTGGCAAGCGATATAGTATGGCTGCAATCGAGACAGCCGTCTCGAATGTTATACACGTCAAGATGGAGGCCATCACAGAACACAAATTTAGTTGGAGTGTTCTTGTCTTCTGAGCTCCACGCACTGACAAAGGTCGCGTATCCAACGGCTTCTTTAAGCTTATTTGGAATTGCTTTGAGACGTACAAGAGAGGACCCTACTTGGTCAAACGCTTGACTGTCATCTACATTTACGTTGTCAAGAGGATTGCGAAAAATGCATGCACCGATTTTCGACGAAGGGACACCACTGCCTTCCTGCCAATCACCAATCTTGGGCGCTTCAGTGACGACGATATATTCACCAGAGTCCGAGATGGCAAGCTCAAGATTGATGCTGTTGGCGTCTTTATGATTGGTGCTATCGGCGTTTTCAAGATTGATGCTGTGGGCGTCTTCAAGATTGATGCTGTCGGAGACTTTCCAACCAACGCGCTCTGATACTCTTCCAAATTTGGAGACATCCAGTTGCTTGTCTATTAGGCGGTCCTCTAGTTTTATGTCCTGCTCACTCCACACATGCACAGTGAAGTAAGACGAGTGCACAGTGAGAGCTGCTAGATATTTACCATCTGTAGAGGTGGTAACACGCGTGACGACACCTGAGTCTTCTGGAATGTCGAGAATAGTGTCATCCCCTGTGGGAGTGTTGCTGGCGGCATCATTATGTGGAATCGTCTGTGTGGCAATAGTGAACTTGGGTTGCATTGCACGCGTGAAAATTTTATCTGTTTTCATGCACAATGGAGAGGGACCAATGTTTGTTAATATTGTTTATCGTCGTTACCACCAAAAATCTCGAGTTGTCGGTTCTCGACCGTACACATACATGGATATTTTGGGCTCGACACGGCTGGAGCCAGTTCAAGCGACTGAACCCAGAGTTTACCACACACACGGTAAGTGTCATCTTGTTCGATGCGAATGTTAACATTGGCAATATCGTGGTGAGCACTAACTTCTAATTGCCCTAGAGCTTTGAGATAATACCAGTCATTGTCACCATCTATGCATTATAATATTGTACCAACAATAGTATTAGAAAGAAATGAAGCCAGCATCTGCTAATGTACTGTTGACTGGTGGTCGAGGACCATCACAAGCACTGTGAGAGGCAACATGTACATATTTGTATGGCGTGCAAGATCTATACATACCATCAAAATTCTTGGTAAATTCAGTACAGAAAGTCTCAGTCATTCTGGTTTTGGCATATCGTACCATGATTCTGGCAGTGAATCGTAGCGAGGTTGGTTCCTCATTCACAGTCTTGACTCTCAGATACAAAGCATATTGTCCTGCGGCGACTTTCGCAAAATTGGCATTAAGTTTCTTCTTTCCTTGGTTAGAAGCATTTGTGGTTGCTTCATTTCGCTGTTCTGGTGGGAATAGAGCTGGAGCAGGCAGAGTTTCAGAACCCCCCAACGGCGCGAATCCAAAGTAAGGGTCATCGATACCCTTCCCAGTCATGAACCATCGTTCGCGGACTAACACTAAAAATATATGATAGTGCGATACGGAATCAGTATAAATAGCCCACATTAAGTATTCAGCGCCCCTGCTGTGAAGTCGTAGCCTACCTTTACAATCCTCAGCTTCATCTTTATCATCTTCTGGATTGTCTCTAGAGTCACTGGACACTGAACATTGGTGAGGATCCTTTTTGTCCTGCTGGACATCTCGATGGAATGCTTGATCTTTTCTTCGAGCTTTAAGGTAAGCAGTGACGGCTGGGGACTCTACCGGGTCTTTTGTATGGTTTGTTTCTGAGTTCGTGGCGTCATGCTCGCCAGAATCATCGTCGGAACCAAATAGGGAATAATCGTCGTCGCATTCACTATGTAGTCCTGTGGAAGACGTATCTGAGGAGATAAATCAAGGGTTGGATGCATAGTGAAGACGTGGCTGCACGGTGAGTTGGAGTTGGATCATCATCTCCTCGTCTCTTTTCTCGTGTGGCTCATTAGAGTGGATGTTTATATGGACCGCACCAGCGGGCAGGTTACCTGAAACTGGTGTAGGCGAATTGGCAGGGGTATTGGGAGTGGGGGTGTCTACAGGCGAAGACGGATTAGGATCAGACAACAGATCAGAGGGTGAGACTCCTTGGTTCGATGGTGGCGTTGTGCTCGGGAAAGTGTTTAACTCAACACTCTCTTCCTCGGCCATCTGCTGGGATTGTCTTTGGGTTGTTGCTGGTACTGAACGCAAATGAGGTTGACTCATGTCGCAATGAAGTAAGAGAAAGGAAAGTGTGATGGCCCTAACAGAAATGAACCAGATTCCATGGACCCATCAATGTTCTCTTTCTCGTCTTTTTTTATTCATTACATCTCTTCTGCTACAACTCTGTACAACCTAGAACTAGTGTGGTGCTCTCATCCTCCCCTTTTCTTGACTTTTTTTGGTGAACAGTAAACAAAGCTGGAATGTGTACGTTCACTCTTTTTGCTATTGCTCATCTCTTCCCCGAAGAGGTATGTCGCCGTTGGCTTGTCAGGGCTGTGCTGTTCACTCCACTCTTGCTGAACTCGCATGTTTTTTTTTTATTCCTGGTTGCCTCTATCCTACTGTGCAAAAACAAATCATAATTGATATAGAATTCAAAACTTTGGTCCCCTTCGTTTTGCTCGATATTTGTTCCTCTAAATATGTATGCATGCTACTCGACTCTCCATAGTTCCATCGAGGGATCTAGATATTTTTTTCTGTCCGTTCCTTTACAAAGAATGCTGGGGTTGAGCAATTGCGAGCGATGTGTCAACTTCAAACACTTTCAGGGGTAGAGAGAAAATGTTGGATGGTAATTCCTCCCATTTAGAGTTTCCGTTCTACATGCACAGCAATGGCTTGCTCCCGTTTGTAGACAACAAAACAATGCATCCTAATATAAACTAATTTCGGTGGGCTGGTGGTATTAAGAAGGCTTCTTTGGCTTCTTCCCGAGGGCGGCTGAGGCAAATGTTAGCGTCCAATGCAGAGCTCTTCTTCAGGAATACTAAAATAATACATATTGCAGCATTCACAGCGGTCGGCTTTCACCCACACATGGATGACTGTTCAGCCACTCATCATTTGAGTTGGCGTCGCATGTGTATGTAGAGGCGCTTGTAGCCCGCACTGCCTCAATTCCACACCCTGAAAGAGTCGATGTTAGCCTAGATGGAATTTCCTTGTTCCTAATACCTGACATTAAGGCATTGGATCCCTAGCAACGATTACTTAAGCTTATTCTGATTTTGGGCGAGCTTCCTCTTGCCCAATCTTGCCCAACTCACTACAAGCGATTTAACACACGAGATAAATCTCGAATATCGAGACATGCCGGCTGTTATGATACACATATGAATAGTGTCTCAAAATTGAACGATATCACCCACCTTGAATTGAATGCAACGGTCTGATGCTGACCTAGTACTCTTCGGCTACTGTAATACCCGTAACCTACAACAACGCAAGCTTTTCTCGGCTCTTTGGAGCCATATCTAATCAGAGGTGTCTATGAGGATAAAAATACGAAAATGTTTCGTAGGGATTGCCGGTGTGTTGTAGTCATGCGTAATTTATTTGCCGAGAAGGTATGCAAAAGGTGGCTACAGGGTAGTAGGTAAAGAAGCCTACATGCTTGTGTATTTAAGATTCCAGTGTCTCCAGCCAGTCTGCCCCACACCTGCGTGAAGAAAAAAATGCTGTGCTCAGGCAAAACTTTACTTTTACGAGGGAAACTACATGGCCATAGCATAGTCTTCATAAACGCCACCAACATTTTTACTAGTATGCCATCTATAAAATGAAAACTCTGGGCATCTAAACGTGCTTATCTCTTTTCATCTTCTCTCTATACTCTTCAGCTACCTGAGTTCGTTCCATATAATAGATAACACTAGGGAATGGTTGACTCCTTCGTTGCCAAAGTGGTAATCGACGACGCAAAGATGTACTAAGAGTTTTCAGGAACGGAATTTTGTTGCTCAGGAACAACATGAACTTGCCAACCATTTCAGCCTCACTAAGTGTCTCTGACAATTGCCGTCGCCATGCTTGTTCACCATCCTTGGTTGCATCGTCGAAGGCATCGCTCGCCTGGGCTATTGATAATCAATATCCCCCCACGCACACACAAAATCGGGTTCAAGTTGAGTCAAATACTCATTTGAATTTACATTCATTATCTTGACTCATGACTCAATGCATTTTAAACAAAAGCAACCTAGCGTTCTTTTCCGTATTTTAAAGGATGGTACTTACCAATAAGAACTGTCAACAAGACAATGGAGCACAAAAAGTAAAAGAGAACCATGAGGATGAGAAAGTGGAATCTCTTGCTCTTAAAGTCCTCTTCAACAGGATCATAACGTCCAGCCTATGAAAATGAAGAGGTGGTAGAGAATACAAATGAGAAACACAATATCGATGTTCAGCTGGAGCAAAGCTGTCACCATGGACACGAGACATGGGCAGGTTCAGCAGCAAAAAGTTGGGTTACCAAGAAGAAGAATGTTGCGGCAAAGGAAGGAAACGTTTCATATGGAAAGTCCGACGATATTGGTCGCTCGCATGTCTCTTCAGTACACTCTGTCTGATAGACATAGAGAAGATAAACCATACTGTGCGTGAAAGCGATCACCATGAACGTAAAGACTAAGAAGAAGGCGCGGATCTTCTTCATGATCTGAACAATGATGTTAACGATGACACCGACAGGTTGGAAAACGCGAAGCTCGACAACCTATCATGTTTTGTATGATATCAAATGGTCATGAGTAGAAGGAAGAAGAAGTGTTATGTATACTGCCAATACTGATACCCATGTCCTTCTTACCAGGTGGAGATACATGGCAATGATGGCATAGATTGTAAAGCTGAACTGTTGAGGAACATCCTCAGCCTGTCTATCCTCTACAAAATGCGTCTGGATAGTCTCGCTCAGGCAGGCAATGGTAAAAATGATGGATGACAGGTCAATGTAGTTGAAGAGAGTCCTACATGGAAGGGTACCGTAATAATGACAGCATACTTTAGATGAGTCGAGATTCGAAGGGGTGATTGTCCATGAAACCTAAATCAGAGTTTAGTTACTTACCAAAGGTATCGCGAAGGACCTTCGTGCCAAAACTGAATAAATTCAAATATGAGTAGTCCACATCCAAATACAAGATCAGCAATGATGAGTTTAAGCCATGTACGATCCAAATAGAGGTGCTGAAGGTCTTGAGGAGACTCAACAGCCTCTGAGATCCGCATCTGAGTAATTGTCATGGCCGTGAAAATGCCATAGAAGATAAACAAGACCATATATCGGAATGACCAATAGATCAGTCCATATTGCCACCACTATGCGCAAGTTTCGGGTCAAGAAAATCTTAAAGTCAGAAGAGAGGGAGTTCATTTTCCATGACAATGAATACCAGTCCACCATTCTTCAATTGTGGCTTCCTTACCTTGTAGTTAAGAATGGCTAACTGGACTGGACTGTCAAAGTAGTTGTTACCGGCCAAGAGAAAAAAGCGAGACTCCTTTCCAAGTAGTATAAGACTTGGAAAAGGAACGGCATACACCTTCCAGTCGTATCGTAACTGGATGGCTTTAGGATCCTTTTTTCCACTGAATTTGATGATACGGTTGTCTCTATAGTGGTTGTCCTTATCCCGGAGCTGAAAGGTAATGATTGGGGTGTTGTATTTCTCAAGGGTTGGTGCAGAGCGTCGGAAGAGGAAGGCAGTCAGCCTCTGTTTAATAATATCCAGTTCCACTTTTGAAATAGTTACATATGTCTCGTTGAAGTCGACATGTTGTGCAGGAATATAGGCAGCCTTCTTAAAGAAGTACATTAAGTGTTCAGGGTAGACTTTAGTCAAGTCTTCGAAAACATGTTCCAAAGGCATGATATAGGTGGGGTGATTTTTGATCGCCTTTCGGGTGCAGTAGTCGAGAATGGCTCGCACAGCAACACTGTTCCTGTTATTAATCGCCTGTGTAATTGGATTGGTTTCCCCTTCATTACGTGGAATCCAAGGGCAGCCTTCATCTTCGAGCAGAGCTACAATGAACTTGGCAGCCAAATTGGCAATGCGTGGTAGTTGCAGTAGATGTGTCAACACTGTGATTGTAGTGCCTTGTATTTTCGGATTTTCAATGGAGTGGTTGATGTGGGCATTGACAAAATCGATAATACTTGACGCATGGTCCTTCCAGCTGTGTCCATGAGCAATTGGCTGTAGCTCCTGGCTTTCTGATGTTACAAGCGAATGAGTCATTGCCAGTAACAGGACACTCTTGATACAGTACTCTGTAACGCTCAAAGAATCTGCGTACGACACAGGATAGCTAGGAAGTGGGAACTGAACGGGCTCTTTCGTTGCACTTTTCGATTCTCCATCCTCCTCAACCTCAAAAGGATAAGTTTCAAGGATTGCACATGCTTGGAATCGCTCCTCGTCGCTCCCTCTGCGTTGGTGACAATAAGAAGAGCTGAATCGATGATAGCTCTCGAGAACGACTTCCGTCTCATACTTTCCGAATGTCGTATTGTCACCATCGTTGCAATTCATGTGACCCCCGTAGAAAAGCAGTCTGCATTGTGGTTCATTGGATGTAGGAAGGCTCCAGAGTTGTACCGACCAACTACCATACACAACAAATCGATCGCCTGTTGGGAGTATTTTGCCTCTAACATCCTTCGCGAGTTCCCATGGCTCTGGAATAAAGGAAAAGACCCGAGACTTGACTGATTTTGGATCTTCGGCATTCGCCTTCCTCCAGATCTCAATCTGTCTGTTGAAAAAATCCTGTCCTCGTCGAAATTTAGGGGCTACTATCTTGAGTTCGTACTCGCAACTATCAGGAGGGCCGATGATATCCGCATTTCCATCGCCATTGGATGGCACAAGTGCCTTGCAGGTATAAAAATTGGCATGATGACCATTTATCCGGCAGATGACACCCAGATTTGGCCATTTCGTCTGACTAAGGTTGACAAATGTTGTTGTTCTAGATAGCGGAGGGATATAGCCGACATCACCCTCAATTTCGAGGCGGAAAGGGTCGAGAATCATAATTGTCTGAAAACACTCGTTTTCTCCTCGTGTCATTGCAAGCAATTGCGGGGAGTGTGGGTTAGGGAAGGTGATACCCTCGATTGTACGACCAGAGAAATGCCGGCGACTAATAGTCATCCCAGAAGAAGCGTCAACTGTAGTGATGGAGTTGTCGTCACCAACAATAGCAATGATGCTCTGGTTGCAGGCAACACTCATCCCCGTGGTGCAGATAGGACCGCCTACTTGTAATCCAGTGATCTCTATGCGACCAATTGCTGATCCGTTGCTGAGGTCCCAAGTTGAACAGTATCGTCCATTCTCTTCGATCCATAGGAACATGTTCCTAGCGATCGAACGGATCATAAGCTTGCAGGCGACCGTTCTTTCCAGCGATGAGGACATGTTGACCAATGGGATTGAGTTGGTAAGCAGGAGTTTTTCGCCTTGCAGCTCAAAGACATCCAGGTACAAGCCGTTGCAATAAACAAATCTTGCTGGTATCTCAATTGCTCCTGATGTGATTTTGCCGACAAAAGTGGCATAGCCGACGGAATGTTTGACATTTTCAGGGATCGACATCTTGTCTAGGCGGGCTGTCACTCGACCATCGGTAGAAACAAGTTTTTGTGCCCCAGTAACAGGAAAGGTCGGCAAATCTCCATGGATAGCGCTTAAGTCATCATCATAAATAGGGACGGTGCAATGGCTCTTGGAGTCGGATGTTACTGTCTCCCCCTTGGGAGCGTATGTATTACGAAAGAGATACACGCCAAAATCAGAGCTTGGAACCGTGCTTTTTTCTCGCCAGTCTCCCATGTTGGGGGTCTGATATACAGCGATATGCTCACCGGTATCCGAGATAGCAAGCTCTATAGGAAGACCTTGAGCATTACAACATTGAATATCACCTGAGGAAGGACCAGGCCGAGGCTTTTTTTGAACTCCATTTTTATCCACTTCCGCCACCTTAAGATCTTGAGCAATAGAAGTTTGGATGCCGCTTGAGGAAGATTCAGGCCGAGACGTTTTTGGAACGTCATTTTTATCAACCTCTGCCTCCATGCACCAGACTTGCACCTTGCACTTGTTTCGGAATACTGTGAGGGTCGCCAATTGATCGCCGTTTTTAGAAGAGACCAGTCGTGTCAAAACACCGTTGTCTTGTGATACTTGCTCATCCTGAAGTCCATCATCAAGGAGATGAAAATCCGAGCGACCACTGACTCCTGTACGAATATGGCTTCCGTCATGGCTCTCGCTGTCGTGGTAGGCACCATTTTCATAGTTTAGGCGTGTATCTATGACAAAGATTGTCTGAGTTCTTGGATAGACAATTGAATCTGCATCTGAACGTAAAATCGTATGATAAACCATTATGTCAGTTGGCTTGTATGATAGAGGCGTGATATTTGGATATACAATTTGCCTTCTTGAGTTCAGCATACCCGAGCACGAAGGTGTCACTCCAAGTGGTACGAGTTTTAACGACCGAATCCACAATTGACCGCGCTGGTGATCACTGTAACTATCGTCTTGTGTGATACGGACGTTGACTTGAACTTCACCAATGTGAGGGCGGATCTCAAATTGATCCTCTGCCTCGAGATAACGCCAGTCTATAAGGTCGTCTTCGTCTAGCATTGAAACCAAAAAAATGAGAGTATCCAGTAGCGTGATGAGGTGAAATGGTTAATATGATGGGCAGGAGAAGGAGGGAGAAAATAACAACTCCATGGTGCACATACCTTTAGAGCTATTGACAAATCTAGTGTAATAGATGTCTTCGTCCCCTGAATGGAAGTATTGAACTAGGATACGCGCTGTGAATCGAGCAGCCACCTTGTCATGGCCAGACCTCTTTGTCCTCAGATGTAATGTGTAATGACCAGGGGCTGCATCTCTAAAGTTGGCGATGAGCTGGATGCCGGCCTTGCTCTCCTGTCCGGCAGATTCCCCGCTATTGTTTCTGGGGAATAGAGCGGATAACTCCTCAGGTGCCTCGGCAGATAACCAACTTTCATCGTTGACATTTACCATACTATCAAAAGCATAGTAAGGACGATCAGGGGCCAAGCCATCGGCAGCTAGAAACCACACCTCTTGGCAACCTAATCCGACCCAAGAGAGAAAAGAGACAAATGAGAATCTGGAATGAAGAGGCGAAGGTTGTGAAGAGCCGCCGTTGCTCAAGATCCAGAGCGAGAAAGTTTGACACCCTACCTTTACGTGATTTGGTCTCGCTGTTGCGAGACTGATTAGCCCTAGAGCCGGCCATAGAATGCCACTTCTGGCGCCTCCGAAACTTGCGTTGAAGGTCTTGGTCGGCTTCACGCGCTTTATTATACGCATGTCTGAGTCTCGGATTCCATTGATGTTCATGTTGGCTTACTTCTTCTTCTTTGTGCTCCAAAAAGTGAATGGGATCGTCGTCGCTGTCGCAACCACCGAGTTCACCTGAGGCTGTGTGTGTTTGTAGTGGTGAGGGTAATTCGGACTGTGCTGGTGATATGCTGTCACCATTTTCGAACACGGAGGAGACATTTGTTGTCACACCATCTTCGCTCTCTTGGCTCTTTGGAGGAGGTGACAAGGGCACTTGATTCGACATGCAGGAATGAAGAAAGAGGAGAATGCAATGAGATGAGAAGACAGGAGATGCTGCGAATGCCTATTGTTTACCACTTACCGCTTTTTGTACACCATTATCCAATGCATTCCTGAGGGCGGCGAACCACCGCATACCACCACAACGCGTTGGATGTAAGGTATGTACAGCCTTTTCCTCCTGTCAGAAGCAATGGTTGATTTCTTCTCTACCCCTTGATTCTCCAGCGATTTGAACTGCATGTGTTCCTTCCCTCCAATCACTCGACTAGTAAATTGCATCTCTTTGTTCTCACTTTTCCTACTATCTTTCAAAATTGTTACAAAATAAGAGACTAGAAAGGATTGTAACGAAAAGAAATAAGCTCTTTTCCAGCGTCCTCTCTGTTTGTCATGGAAAAATGGTATGAACAAGACTTCAATCCTTTTTTTTGTGCCTACAATTAGCATAGGATTGACGGAACAACATTAGGATTCTGTGATTTTTTTCCCGCGTTCGGGGATATAAGTCCATCTTTCCCAGTGAAGGAGACAATTTGTAGTACAGGCTTTCAGTCTCCATTGTACCCCCATTCCAAGGAGGGAAAAAGATGCATATTTTACAACCTGCGCCCGACCACCAACCATGAGAGAAAAGGAAGCGGTGTCTCGTTCGACTCCTTCATACCCCCCTTCTTTCGCAAGTAGTCAAAAATTTGAGCATATACAAGCAAACAAGAAAAAAATAGGGGGTTATTTGCTACGTCGTGTTGAACCAATGTAGGGGAATGGTATAGGAAGAAAAAAAAAGGTATCTACATGGTACGCTGCCCACTTGCGGCTGAAGGGACATAAGGGGGTGCGATACCGTTTTGATGGCCATCATGCGTTGGCGACAACACCGGCACGCCGCCTGCGTGCCCCGAGTGAGCAGTAACTGCTGGCGAATAAGCAGAGGTCGTCGTGGCTGCAGTTGCAGTCGTTGCCAAAGAGACCGCCGCAATGCCCGTCGGTGTTGAAGGGGCAGTGGAAGACGAGCTACCAAAGACGAGCGAGAATCGTGGAGCCGAGGCTGCTACCATCGGTACGCTAGTAGCATGTGGCATCGGTGGAGGAGCTGGTGCCAGAGAGCTTGCTGTAAAATAATCACCAGAAGGGGGGTGCTGGAATTGCCGTTGCACTGGGTTGGCTAACGATGCTGATACTGCCGGAGTGTATGTCCCTGATGATACCACGGTGTTGGGAGGTAAAGCGACAATGCCTGCTGAGCTTGATAGTGGTGTCATGGGTTGCATCACAGTACCCATGGAGTTTTCAAGTATTGGTGACGCCGGTCCATAGCCAAGGTCGATGGCACGTGGAGCTGTCGGTGATTCCCTATGTGCAAACGATGCGTGGAAGGGCGGGTCAATGGTAATAGGCGCTGGCGAGTGAGGTGGCTTCTGGTCAAGCGTGTAATAGTTGTTTGCGCTAATGTAGCCATTGGACATTTCTGGAGTGGATGCCATTCGAGGTAAATACTGATACTGCTGATCATATGCTCTAGATGATCCAGGTTCCGTCGCCTGGTGGGAACCATGAGCGCTATGAGGTACATTCTGTGGCCTTGCTGGCAGCGGAGGGACACTATTAGTATGTTGTGGAGGAGGACGGGGTGGAAACTGGCGCGAATCGACATTGTTTTCTTGAGTTGCAGCCATGGGCGCTGATAGGGCTGAATGGGTTTGAGGTAATGGAGGACGCAAAGGAGCTGGTACAGCAAACACGTTCAGACCATGTACTGGTACTGGTGGAGCAACACATGTGTGATGACCTTGTGATCCATGATCCTGCCTTTGCTGTGACACTTGCGAGGGCAAAGACCGGGGTGGGATTGCGGTTGCAGAGGATTGAGGCGCTTGAGTCATGTGGGAGGACTGTGGCAGTGCATGATGTGACTGAAAAACCTGAGAAGCTTGAGATGATGTGTAGAATTGTGCTACTCTGGATGTCGCTGGATATGCGGCTGAGGACGGGTTGGGCTCGCCTAGCGGGGCCATATGATGAATCTGCCGTGTGGGAAGCGTTTGATAGTATGGGGCAGGTGTGGCCATTGGGGCGGAACGAGCCATTGGCTGCTGCATACTAGAAGGAGGTGTGTGTGAGCCTCGCCGCTGAGCAGGACCAGTAGGGTGAGTTCCGTTTGCCATTACATTATTAGATATGTATCCTGAAGTCGTAGCTGGATAATGGACATCAGGGAGCGCCTTCAACATAGGCTGAAGGTTGAACGTCGAAGCCCCTGCCGTATGTGAAGGTGATACTGTGGAGCCGGTATGCGCCTGGGCCGAAGAAGAGGATGAAGATGGATCGGAAGATAGTGCTGCAGCTAGATGTCTGCCTTTGCCATCTGCGACCTGTGCAGCGGTGGCTGATGATGACGAGAATGCTGACGCCCCGTAGTAGAGCTCAGGTTGTGGCGTATATTTTTCATACGCTCCGTGAACAGTTTGTTCATCCTTTGGTGGTGGCGGAGGGACTGGATGCTCTTGCGGATGAGTGACTGGAACGGAAAGATTGGCTACTCCAGGCGATGAGGTCAACACACTTGACGTCGAAGCGGATGTTGGTGTTGATACTGAAGTAGTGCCAGGTCCCACAGTAGATGCTGTCACAGATGGTGAGGCAGTAGAGCTAGCGATAGGTGTTATTACGGTAGCTACACGCGGTGCGTGGTTCAAATCGGCAAGAGTTCCAATTGTAATAGGTATCTCCTTCTCTATGCCTCCAGGAGCCTCCATCAGTTTTGCCCGCAGTCTTTTCGTGATCTTGTTTGGATTTCTGCGTTCAAACATTCCAGTCTTGGCTCTGAGGTCAAATAAGAAGAGCAAGTGGTACTGGACAGTCATGATCTTGGTGGTTGATGTACTGAATAGACAGTCTCTGGGTATCTCGAGAACGACTTTGACGAATCCTGTCTTATCCTCATGATCAATTTTGATAGCGTAGTTGGAACGAGCGACTACTTGGGAGTATTCTCGGACATTCCTACAGAGGACGAGCAACAGGAAATGGAGGTTGAAGACAGCCAGAGTTAGGATCTGTATGACATGCAAAAGCTTCACCAGGCATATCTAGTAGTTATACAGACATATTTGACTTACTCTCCTGCTTGATACCGCTCTTTACGTACTAACTGTACCCAGCAAGCAGGATTGCGATTGATGCTAACAGGGTGGACAAAATCAATATCGGCACATAATTGCTGACCAGGAAGGAACGCTGATCTTGCGAGCTGGACTTTTGCTGAGACATTGTTTTTGGGCTTGTTGCTACTTGGCTTGAGGTTGAATGATTCTGTAAACTGAATTGGATCCGTATGGGGGGCCGCCATACAGTTAATGAGATCGCGAATGTTGATCTGTTTGACTCTCTTTTGTTCTTGCATGCCGCCCATGAAGCCCTTGCTTGTTATGATAGCTGTAAGTGTATACTTGACAGCTCCATGACGATACTTGCCCACCGAAGGGATGTGCTGCATAGGAAGCGTAAACTCAAAGGGCCAAGCGTATTCACCTTCATTGAGAACATATTCGTTCTCATGGTTGGCATTGCCGAGAAGGACCGACTGCTGGTTAATGACATAGACTTGGTCTTGAGTCTTGGATACCTTCGTTTCAACGGTACCAGTGAAGCGAATCTTGATACAGCAGTACTTGAGGTTGGACGTGGCATTGTAGGTTACCATCCCTAAAATAGATCGTAGAAGACATACTATCATGAGCCAATGGCCACAACTTAAAGACAGACATTTATTAAGCAGACTGCTCCCCATTTGTCAACCCACTCACCCGCCACAACATCGCCAGGATAGAAAATATCTTCTTCGTTCATTGCATCGCTTGCTGCTTTTGGGATATTACCCAAGACGATTGAGAGCTTTTGCTTCTTCATCACTGTAGTAACAAAAGAGCGGTTGGTTGGCACAAGTGTGTATAAATAGACCTATCCACTATTACTCTGCGCAAGTTGGAATGTTATGGTAGTGGGTAGGATGAACTGAATCACTTGCAGTAACCAAGAGTAAAATGAGCTTTGAGTCGAGCTATGCGACTTTTTCACTCAATGTGGTGCATAGAATGCCGGTGGAAGAAGAATGGTTAATGAATGAGAAAGATTTGTTGGCCATTAAGCCTTTGCACTACTATCTCTGAGGGAGATTTCGAGTGAAGTGGCGCGGAATACCAAACTCTATAATTATACTACAGAGCATCGGCGCTGCCAAGAAAGTGAACGACCATCAAAAGCATGGAGGGTGACACAGAGAAACAGAAGGAAGTAGTCGAGGCTGAGTGAGGTTATCGTTGTACTGTTACCATTTGGGCTTTTTGTGAGCGACTGCTGTGATGTATCCACCACACTGTTAGCACCTTATCTTAATGTCTGTGGTTCAATAACGGAAACGAGCCCAAAAAGCCAAACTCACCTAAAAAAGAGAGAGAGTCGATCATACTCTCTGCGCAGGTGTGATCTAAAATGATCTACCCGCCAACAGCCCTCGATAATCTGCGCTATTTGGGCTACCATGAGTTGAAGGCAACAAAGCCCGATACTTGTGTGAGACAAAGTTTCCTTGATTCTTCACGAGCCTGCTATGCTTTGGCCTTCTCGATCATGGTAGTCCACGATGGTATGCGTTGCAGTGATTATCGCGGCACTCAATTCTCTCACCAATTTGACGCGCGCGTTGTTATTTTAGGGGCTCTGCCCTAGGCTCCTGATCTATTAGCTCATAAAATAGGGTTACCGAGTAGCGACTTAAAGTGGTAGAGACGCGGATGATACAATTTACGCGTTTGGGCGACACAGGTGAATTGTTTGGTTATGGCAATTCAGAAGCCACTTTTACATACAAAAATCCTCCCACGAAAATCCAACCCCACACTCCCAACCACCAACTCTTTTCCTTACAAAGCAGTACGATGGCTTCCCGCACAGTCCTCACCATCTTCACGAATCCTCGTTGCAGCAAGTCCAGAAATGCCCTGGCCCGTCTGAAGGAGGCCAGCCAGCAGAAGCATTTCGACCTCGAGGAAATTGAATACCTCAAAACTCCCCCTACTCAGGAGCAGATTGCCAGCATTCTGGACTTCATGGATGCCGAGGACAATCCCCAAGTGTTCAGGGACATTCTTCGTCCTGATGCACCAAAAGCCGACTCTGTGGCTGACGTTCAGACCATCATTAGCCAGGACCCCTCCACCATGCAACGCCCCATCATTGTCAACTGGGCTGCCAAGAAGGCTGTCATTGGTCGAGTAAGCTGACATGCGCATTTGTTGTTTGTTTTGTCGACTTTTTATATTTTCCGCAGTTTTTGTGAGAAACTTTTTACATGAGCTTGTGTTTGTTGCTTCTCAAAATACTCAACACGCACACGTTATGTCATGTCTATATGTCTAGGACTCCGATAGCATCGAGACACTTCTTGCCAACTTGTAGAAAAGAGACGCATACGGAATGGTATTCATCCCCGCGAGAATAAACTTTTAACCTCGGTATAGCGTGTCCAAATTTGAATGTATTCCTTCTCCATGATTTGCTCCCCACATTTTGTTAAGAAAAAACATACAAAAAAAATGTCCACCCTCAACTAGTTAGAAAGCCAGCCAGACTGTCTTTTGAAGTGGCCCGACAGCAATGGCAGTCTGTTTATCGAAAAACAGCCAAACGATGAAAATAAACACTGTATTTTTTGTCAACATATGGATATTAATATTGCCTGATGAATGGAAGCTGTTCGAAGGACCTAAACTTATGGCCATAGGAGTCCATGATCTAAAAACCAGCTACTGGAGCTGCTTTCCTTCGTATCCTTCTTGTTGTCGATTCTTCGACACACATCCATCAGTATTTCCATCAATGGTTCTTACGTTCATGTCTGTCTCTGCCTCAGCAACTGGTCGCCTGGCAGTGGTGCCAAAGCAATGCCTGCTATAAGGGAACATACAGTCCTCTTTCCACTATTTCCCGATTACTTTCTCTGGCTACCCTTCTAAGCCCCATTTCACCATGTCTAATGTCAATGATAAGACGCTTGCATGCTACTCCTATTGCCTATTCGTCAAGTTTTACCCTCATTGAGGTCAAAATCTACATGCCGCCGTCAATACAATTGATTTTAACTAATAGTTTTATTGCACTGAAATGCGCTATGTTACAAGGTAATGTTTGGATTGAAAATATGGGTTTGTACAGAATACTTGGACATGCTACGCAGGTAGGGGTAGAAGGGGACAAACCGCTTTAGCAGTTGCCACGGATCTCCTGCTCGCGCTCAATGGACTCGAAGAGAGCCTTGAAGTTACCGGCACCGAAGCCCTCAAAGTTGCAGCGGTAGATGATCTCAATGAAGACAGTGGGGCGGTCCTGCAGGGGCTTGGTGAAGATCTGCAGAAGGTAACCCTCCGAATCGTAGTCGACAAGGATATCGAGCGACTGGATGACATCGAGGTCCTGGGTAATCTTGGGACCACCGTTGGCCAGGCGCAGACGCAGGTTCTCGTAGTACGAGGCAGGGACAGTGAGGAAGTCCATGCCACGGGCACGCAGGTTGGTGACAGCCTGGATGATGTCCTTGGTGTTGAGGGCAATGTGCTGGACACCAGCACCACCGTAGTACTCGACGTACTCGGTGATCTGGGACTTCTTCTTGCCGGGGGCAGGCTCGTTGATGGGCATCTTGACACGGTCAGTGGGGTCAGCCATGACAATCGAGCGCAGGGCCGAGTACTCGGTGTGGATCTGCTTGTCATCGACAGACCAGAAGCGGTGGAAGCCGAGCTGCTCCTCGTACATCTCGCAGGCCTTGAGCATCTCACCATCGGGCTGGTTGCCGACGCAGTGGTCAATGTAGTTCAGGCCAACGACGGGCAGGGTCTCCTCAAGAGGGTCCTTGTGGCGGGGGGCCATGTAGCCGGGAAGGAAGAGACCCTTGTAGCCGTTGCGCTGGATGAAGGTGTGGACAGTGTCACCATAGGTGGCAATGGTGGCCATGACGACAGTGCCGTGCTCATCCTTCAGCTCAAAAGGAGCGCGGATCGACTTGGCGCCCTTCTCCATGGCACGGTTGTAGATAGCATGAACGTTGTCGACGGCGAAGGCGACATCCCGGACACCGTCACCGTGCTGGGCAAGGTGGTCAGAGAACTCCTTGTTGTTGGGGTTGAGGGGCGAGGTGAAGACGAAGCGGATGCGGTCCTGCTCGACGACGTGAGAGCAGACCTCACGGGATCCGTTCTCCAGACCCTTGTAAGCGACCTCCTTGAAGCCGAAGCGAACAGTGTAGAAGGCGGCAGCCTGCTTAGCGTTGCCAACCCAGAACTCGACGTAGTCGAAGCCCTCGTAGTTACCGATCTAAAGTTGTGTGTGTGAGAGAGGGGGAGATGATCGTCAGAATATCTTGAATTTTTTTATCCAGTCATGTTACTCGGATGCATGGTCCGTGGGGTGTGTAGCCTCAAGGAAGCAAGCAAGAAATGAAAGGATCATAATGGTAGTTACCTGAGCCTGAGAGGTAGGAAGAGACATGGTATATGATGTGTGAGTGTAAGGTGTGTGTGTTGAAGGAAGGGTTGGTGCTTGGGATGAGGAGAGAAGAGAAGGATGGGGAAACAGGAGAAAGAAAGAATCCGAAAGAATCGAAGTTGCGGGGTGATATATACTTGGAAGGTGGAGCATTAACGGGCTTATTGGAGACATCCTTTGGGGCGAAAAAGTTCTATTCGTTTGCGATTGGCGTGAGAACCCACATCCCCCTCTCCCTCTCTCGCTTTTTCTCGGTCTCCGAAGCCGAACCAACTCTAAGGGCGGTAAAGAGGGGGTGAGCCTCCGCTCCAAGAGCGAGCTGGCAGTTTGTTCTGGCGCCTTTGACTCTCTCTTTTTTTTCGAATAATATGTAGCAGTGTGGTTATATGAACACTAAGAGGGTTTACACCTCTTTCCCTCTGTGCCTCTCTCCCTCTCTCTCCCTTCTCTCTCTGTGTTGCTCTGTGGACTGGAAGAAGGTTTCCATTTTGGAATTCCCCCCTTCCCCTCGTTGCCTGCCTGCCCACTCACAGTGTGTATTTTGTTTTTCCTTTAGCAGTCTTCCCCCACACTGCTCGCACAAAAGAGCATAAGACTATTTTTTCCACGGTCCATCCACCCACTGCGACGTCATTGGGGGAGAGGTCGGTGGTGTGCCACTCTGCCGTTTTCTGAAATGGAGGCCGTTGATTGGAGCACACTCTCAAACAGACCATATGGCTTGCCGGAAATTTGGTCTCCCCTCTCTCAATCTCCGTCTCCGGAGGCTGAACTTGTGCGTGCCATGCGACGCCTACCCCATAGCGGAACATAACATAGCATAGCATAGGGTCACACATTATACTCAGGTGGAACAGGATCCTTCGATTCGTCTGAGACAAGACCTGTCTTCCAACTCCCCCCACAACCGTTTGGCTTTATTTTTCGACGCTGATCGTTCCTGACCGTTCGATATTTTTGCCCTTTTTCACTTTTCTGCACTCTCCGCATGGCACTTCAGCATTGAGTCCGCTCAACCACTTCATCACTGCAATGCATTAACATTGCAAAATTCTTGGAATTGCGTCACTCGAAGTATCACTCTTCTCTCGAATATGCTACTCTCTCCAAATCACAATAGACTATTTGCAATATGAAAACACAGCCCCTTCATTAGCTCAGTCCACAAAAGAACATAGTGGCAGAAGCGGCGAAATGTAAAGAGACTACAAGACTACTACAAAAAATGTCTACAGAGAAATCTGTGATCAGAAAAAAATTGCAAGTCTAAAAAGGAACAGGGCCAAAGCCTCCAGGACCCAGAGGGCCTCCAAAACCGGGGCCGAGGGGGCCTCCAAAGCCAGCAGCCACTGGATCTCCAAATCCGAGGCCGATAGGGCCTCCAAAGCCAGGACCAATGGGACCACCAAATCCTGGACCCAGAGGACCACCAAAACCAGGGCCTCCGGGACCGCCAAAACCAGGGCTGCCAGGAACAGCAAATGGCACTGGCGCAGGCACGGGTGCAGGGACTGGAACAGGGAATGGGCGGTCGACAGGGAACGGTCGAGGGATCTTGAAGACACGGAAGCGACGGCGGCGGCAACAGCAATCATCATCGTCGTCACAGTCATCATCATCGTCGCAGTCGTCATCGTCATCACAGTCATCGTCGTCGTCGTGACCTCGTTTATACACCTCTACCTCGGGTAAAGATCGATCAGTGGCGACAGAGGCAATGTCCTGACGACTTGACGTTGGTGCAGCGTTTGTCATCACAATTAGCACACACGCAAAGACTGCTACAGAAAGCAGCCAAACCAGTTTGTGAGACGGAGACATTTGCAAGGAAATCTTTGAGGCTTGCTTCAGGGATGGTATACGACGAATATAGAGGATATAAGGAATACGAGGCTTCCTCGAAGAGAAGATCTCCATTTTATATACAAAAAGGAGTATCAACCATGCCTTTGACGGTAAGTTCGTTTCTTTAATGGACCATAGAGTAGATATGAGTACAATTATGCACCCGGTCCGTTAGTGATGAGCATCCACCGCAATAAAGCTGATACTAGTACGCTAGACTCATGTTCAGCATGAAATCCTATAGTGGTGAAATAGTTCTGTAGAGGCATCAGTGAGTCTAAGGTGGCTGCCGAGCGACCTTCTATTGTACCACGAAATTACGTGAGGGATCTATAGAAGTCTATAATTGAGTAGTTATTTTGATGTGTGCTGTCCAGTGCACTGTGATTAACGCCGACTCGTGTTCCGAGATCGAAAGGACATGGTAAAAAGCAAAGCGCCATTTACCTCCATTCCCGGCTTGTTTGTTTCTGAAAGGCAAAGTTGATGATACAATGATAAAGCGTCTACCATGGGTGTTTAAAACGTAGACGCGACCTACTTAGTCGTTAAAAACCACTAAAGCAAAAGAATGACCATCTCGAAGGTTCTCTGCAGTAGGTTCTTGGACAAAGGAATAGAGACTGTTTGGAATTAAAGCCGTAGATTGTCTATTTATTGACATGTCACATTTCAAAGTGCTCCTTAGTACAGCCTTATGAGCCTAGTCACCAAAGATATAGAGATTCCACAAATCGCATGCCTGCTATTATTATACAGCACGCGATTAGCGATGGTCGCTGTAATCGCAATATCCTCCTTGCTTCTGTCATGGCCTGCATACTCTAGTGGCTCCTACACATAAACACACATGCAACGTCATTTGAGGCTGGTGATCGGTGAGTGTAATATCTTCGAGTTGGTTATATATACTTTCTTTCCCTCGCGTCTGGAGGAATCTTCGCGGATGACAGTGTTCCACTCGAATCTTTCTGGAGACCATTAATGATAGGATGTATGGTTTTCGCGCCGACCTCAGGTAGACAGAAATTCTTGAGTGCTATGACAATGAGTATGTTAAACATCACATGACTTGTCTCTACCAAGGTACCAATCCCCTAACGAACACGCGAGATCACCCTCCGTTTTTATTATGAACAACTTTTGTAACTTTTAGAATGATTGAAAGAGAGTCATCTCGGAGAGATGAAGGGTAGTGATCCACTTGCCCTGGTGGATACATACTCTAAGGTATCTATGTGAAAACCGGTTTCTGCTCGAGGAACTTTTAACGTTTGATCCAACGCCGTCCTCATATTACAATTCGGAATGGCGCCGCGCTTATGTTATGATAAACCTTGGCAGAGGCAGGGCATGGCTTGTGTTTTCTTTTCTTTCGACTGGCAAAGTGTAGGTCTTGATAAAAGCTGATTGTGTGTGTGTGTGGGGGAGTGCAATTGGCGATTGCGATCGTTTGTCGCGTGATATGAAGAAGTAGTCTTAACAGCATCTTAAAGACCGCATGTACCACTTGCGATGTTACCAAGGGCCTCAAAGTCTTGGGAGAAATGATACCATTCACCCATGGTTACCAGTTCATGCATGGATTTTTTTTTATTTCGAGAGGACACAAGAAAATGTCCGAATGGACATGGATTAGTAATGATATCCATGATGATACTCGTGCGGTTCTCGGAGACGGGGAACAGACAAAAGGTTAATGCCTTCGCCGTCACGTTATGGATAACGCATCGGCAAGAAGGCCGCACTACAGACGGCGTCTTTTTGTTTTTTGTTTTTGTTTTCTTTGTCTCTTTTTAGTTAGTAGTCTGACTCGATGGCGACACAAGCCCAGAAAATAGGGCAGGCGAGGGTGAGTAAGGTTATCCAGGGATTTCTAGGCGACGATAGTTGACGCTTGGACACATGCACAGCTTTCTTTTGCTCTCTAATCAATATATTATTGACTACCAAAAAAGGCAACGGACATTTTCAAAAAGTCTCAAACGACCATCATTAATCAAAGCGCGCAGGAATAATCATTTTGAAACTGCCTCATTGCCATCACCTGGTACATCATTCATTATAAAAGGGCAGGTTCGGACGCCTTGGCCAGTTCACTATCAGTTTCATCAGAGTTTCTTTTTTCTCATCATACTATAAGACTATTTTAGCATAGTTATACCCACTTCCACCTTGTACCATATTAGCACTACACCCATTCTTGATCCCTCCAACCAATCTTCTTTCCTCACACATACCACACACACAATAGCCAATTCACTTCCTTTGCCAATAATGGAAATTATAACAGAATCACAGCCCGCGGCCCTAAGTAAAGCCACGGTTGGCATCTCAGGCATGACATGCGCCAGCTGTGTCAAGGCCATCGAAGGGTCCTTGTCCAAGTTGCCCAGTGTACAGCCTGGCTCAGTTTCCGTGAATCTTCTCGTGGGCTCTGCCACCCTTATGGCGTCACCCAATCTTTGCCCTGAAGACATGATCCGCGAGGCAATTGAAAACTCTGGCTACGATGTAACATCCTTCAAGTACACCAGCCCTCTCCCCTCTGCAAACAAGAACGGTTCTTCACCATCCTACAAAGTCTCACTCAACATCACGGGCATGTTTTGTGCTTCGTGCACGTCCAAGGTCGAGAATCTTCTCAAGTCTCTTCCTGACGTCATTCCCACGACTGTCAAAGTCTCGTTAGCCACTGGTTCGGCAAGCTTTGAGTACCGGCTACAGAATGGTCAAGAACCCTCGCTCACAGCAGGATCCATCTCAGATAAGATCCGTGAGCTTGGATTTGAGGCTGACCATGTCAAGGTTGAGAAGAACAACAACAGCAACGATACAACTGCTATTGATGTTGGTGGCGAAGATGAGACTTCCACATTGACTACCACGCGTCTGGATATCTCGGGCATGACCTGCTCTTCGTGTGTTGGTGCTATTGAATGTAAGTAGTTGTCCCCTTGCTGTACTTTCCCCTACTTCTCAGCCTATTCCTATTTTTTTCGCATACTGATGGATTGTCTTTCTTGGATTCGATCTCGATAGCCGCGCTCACTGCTCTCGATGGCATTCATCAGGTCCAGGTCAATCTTCTTGCCAAGTCGGGTGTGATTGTGCACGATGCCAGCGTGATTGGTGTCCGCGACCTGATCCAGGCTGTCGAAGACACTGGTTTCGAGGTTTCTCTTGCTGCTGACGATGCTACCACCAACCGGAATGCTCTCCAGGAGAAGATCAAGAAGGAAGAGCTTATGCTGCGCAAGCGTATGTTCTGGTCTCTTGCCTTTGCTGTGCCCATGTTTATCTTCTCCATGGTGATCATGATGATGTTGCCCAAGACAAACAAAGCCCGTCAAGCCCTGATGCAAAACATCATCCCTGGTCTACGAATTTACGATGTCATCATGTTTGCCCTCGCTACCCCTGTGCAATTCTGGCTTGCTCTTCCCTTCTACAAGAAGGCCTACCGTGCCATCCGCTATACCCGCACAGCCAACATGGAGACTCTGGTCTCGCTCGGCACGAGTGTTGCCTACTTTGCCTCTCTTGGAAGCATTATTGCTGCCATGGCTACCGAGCGTGGCGCACATGGTGACCACATGGCCCCTAGCGCTGGTGTTGACTTCTTTGAAACAGCCGTTTTCCTTGTCTTCTTCATTAACCTCGGCAAGTGGCTGGAGGCGATGGCCAAGGGTAAGACTGCCGAGACTATCACGAAGCTGATGGACCTTCAGCCCGAGACTGCCATCCTGGTCAAGCCGGACGAAACAACCGAAGAGATCCCTGCCTCGCTCGTCCAAGTCGGCGACATTCTCCTGGTCAACGCTGGTGGCCGCATTCCTTGTGATGGTCTCCTGTGGAAGGGTAACACGATGGTCGACGAATCGATGATTACTGGCGAGTCCATGCCCGTCCAAAAGACAGAGCGTAAGAGCAAGGTCATTAGTGCTTCCATCAACCTCACTTCAGTCATCCATGTCAAGGCTACCAAGGTCGGTAAGGACACTACCTTGTCTCGCATCATTCAGCTCGTACAAGATGCTCAAGCTTCTCCCAAGGCACCCATCGAAGCTCTCGGTGACAAGATCTCCAGTGTCTTTGTGCCTGTTGTCATTCTTCTCGGTCTGCTGACTTTTGCTGGCTGGATGATTGCGGGTAGTCAAGAGTCGTTCCCCAAGGAATGGCTTCCTGCCGGTGTCACCTATCAGATTTATGCCACTCTTTTTGCTGTCGCTGTCTTTGTCATTGCTTGCCCTTGTGCACTTGGTCTCGCCTCTCCCGCTGCTGTCATGGTTGGCACTGGTGTCGCTGCCAAGCATGGTATCCTTGTAAAGGGTGGCGGCTTTGCTCTTGAGATGGCCAAGCGTTTGGATATTGTTGTCTTTGACAAGACTGGCACTCTGACTACTGGTAAACCTATCATGACCGACTCGTGGGTCCTCCCTAGTACCGATAAGACGAGCTTCAACTTGATCTATCAAATTCTGGGCAAGGTTGAAGCTGGCTCGAGCCATCCTGTTGCTCTCGCTGTTGCGAAGGGTGCCGCTAAAGTGCTTTACAACGAAGAGCTGCCCGTGTCCAAGGAATCTATTGCCAGCGGTGAGGAGGAGCAGAACGAGAATGAGCAGCTGCAAAAGCAGTTCAACCGTGTCAAGGTTGCCCACATGCGCGAGGTTGCTGGTCGTGGTCTTGCTGCTACTCTCTCTCTGAGCGAGACTCTTACTCTGCCCGGTTATGGTGACTATCGCGCTGTGAATGTGATTGTTGGCAACGAGAAATGGATGCAGGAGAACGGTGCCCATTATCCTGTCCAGGTCCACGCTGTTGATCGTCAGAAGGAGTTGGCACGTTGGCAGTCTGAGGGTAAGTCGGTTGTCCTCTGTGCCATCAGCCCTGCCGGTGGAGCACCATCGTCTGGCAAGTCGACCATGGATGCAAGCTGCCAGTGCGAGCTCTGCGCCTGCATTGAATGTAACTGTGCCACTAGCCCTCTTGGTGCCTCCACCGTGCCTCTTATTGTTGCTCAAGTCTCAGTTGCCGATACTGCCCGCCCCGAGTCCAAGGAAGTTGTTGCCGGTTTGCGTGCCATGGGCATTGAGACTTGGATGTTGACTGGTGACCACCCCACGACAGCAAAAGCCATTGCCGGTCAGCTTGGTATTACCAACGTCATTGCTGGAGTTCTCCCTGAAGACAAGGCAGCCAAGGTGAAGCAATTGCAGCAGAGTGGCCGCCCCCTGAATACAAGCCGCATTGGCCGCTTCTTTTCCCGCCAAGCTGCTGCTGGTAGCCAATCCCTCGAATCGGAGGCTGCCTCGGACATTGTCGATAACACTAACAACCGCTCCATGCGTCCTGCCATTGTAGCCATGGTCGGTGACGGTATCAATGACTCACCTGCTCTTGCTCAATCGGATCTTGGTATCTCTGTTGGTTCGGCCACTGACATTGCCATCGAGGCTGCGCAAATTGTCCTGCTCCGCGATACTCTGACCGATTTGTTGGTGATGCGCGACTTGGCCAAGACGACTGTTCGTCGCATCCAGATCAACTTCCTCTGGGCCTTTATGTACAACGTGGTCATGATCCCTATTGCCGCTGGTATTCTGGTTCCCTGGAGCCGATCGGCCGTCATCAGCCCAGCCTGGGCTGGCTTGGCCATGGCTGCCTCTAGCGTGAGTGTCGTCCTCTCGAGTCTTCGTCTGCGCGCCTACAAGTACAAGCCCCCTAAGCATTAAATAGTTTCAATAACATGTAGTATTCAATGTATCATTAGCTAGTGCAGTTTTCAAAGAAGTATTCTTTTTTTTATCTATTTGTTTCCATCCGATTGACTGTTGAATATGGCAACGCGTTCGTTTGTATGTCTCTACTTTTGATCCAACAGCTGAAATTCTATGAGAAACTTGCAAAGCCACATACCATTAGTTCGCTTTCACTCTGCTGTTTCTCTTGGGTGGTACTTTTTTTGCCAACCTCCACGCATTCTCTTTGCTACACAATGGCTCCATTGCTAGAACGGTTGTTGACAGGCAAAGAGCCTTCACCATTCATTCTCATCAAGGACAATTTGGAGCAATCCGGCCTTGTGCTCGGCTTGGAATTGTTGTCTCATTCGCCGAAAGAGTGAGTCTAATAATATTGGTGGCGTAACTTGAGAAGCACATCACCCTACTGGAAACTAACATGCAGTTTTGTTGTGTCTGCTCAAATAGTCATACCATTGTTCTGGTGTGCTCAGAGTCTTCACCAGATTCACTCGAACCATTCTTCAAGGGTTCTAATAAGTAACGTTCTCGCAGCCGTATGATGTATCAGTGTCGCAGGTTTTTGTTTAATTGGCCTCAAATCTAACACCAAAGTCATTACAATTGTGCTTGTATTTCTCGCTTTTGATAATAGGGTCGTAGCTGTTGATTGTTATTCCAATCATTTGGGCTGGAACCCTACCAAGGCACCAAGATCCGGGAAAATCATTTCTACTGTTATTCAATCTAAACTTACCAGCCTCCGCAAGACCACCAAAGTGATCGTTGATCTCATTGCAGCACGTATGTATTATTACTTGTTACTGCTATCCGTTTGTGACACTCAACATGTGGAGTAAAATTTTAATGAAAGTAGGTCTTGATCTAATCTCTTGTCCACTTTTTTTTGATCGCCAAAACAGAAAATGCCAATTGTACAATATATTTTGATTCTCTCTCGCCTTTCCTATTTGCCTCAGTACCAGACACGTTCAACATGCTGAGATCCATCACATCTGTGCTGACTGACACGTCGCGGATGATTGCAATCTATCATGAGGACATGCCAGATGCCGACACCTTTCATCCAGATGCTTCCAAGCCCTATGCTACCCATAGCCTCGCTCATATTGCACACACCCAGATCCTCATCAGAAACGCGGAACGGATTCGGGAAGAGCAAGAAGATTTGAGGAACGGTGTCGTGAGGCGCCGTGAATTTTCGTACCTGACGCCATCGAGCAATGCATGGGACTCGGCAGTTTGCGAGGTCGAGCATAGACGCAAGTCAGGCAAAGTGGCGCGTGAGGTAAAAAGAAGACACTCCCTTGTCGAGAAGACTTGCAAAAAAGAATCAAGTGGGAGGAAAATCCATTTGACTTGTGCAAACTTAAATGACTAATATCCTCAAACATACCGATTCTCTCTTTCAAATATTTTGCTCCGCAAATTTGCTAAAAACGTGTTGCCCATGCTAGTCGAGTGCATACCAACTCTCCTCTCCAGATGGACCGTTGAAGGTTGTCAATGTCTGGGAGGTGGCGGGTGAGATGCCTGACATTGAGAAATTGGATCTGGAGGAATCACAGACAGTCGATCCAACCGCCAATCTGTCGTTCAACCTGAATCTTACTGAGGAGCAGCGCAAAGCAAAGAATGAGACAGTGTTGCCGTATGTCAAGACTCAGGAGACTTCGGGCGCGATTTATTACGAGCCCGACGCAGGCGACGATTTTGATGACGATGATCCTGATGACGATCTGACAATTTAAATAAACTGCCAGCCTGTAACAAAAATAATTAAAGCAGCATAAAAACAATGAACAGAAAACAAAACATCATTGGTGAAGGGAGAATATTTATGGATGGTATTTTTTATTACATGCGCTCCTGCTGAAACCTTGCATACAATTCAGGGACAAGGACGTCCATGTTTGGGTCTGCATCTGGTGGCTCTGAAAGTCGATGAAATGATGTTTTGACGCGCAGTTGAAAGTTTGGAGCCATCTTTTTGATAATGTCCTTGATCACACTGGTGCTCACCACACGAGCCTCCATATCCTGACGAAGTGTCTGTGTGGCCGCCTCGCGGAACAATGCGCTCAGATCTGCGGGCGAGAAGCCGACCGTCATTTTCGCCAACTCGTCTCGAGCCTCAGAGTCTACAGCAGCAGCAGCTTCGAGTGGGATCTTTTGAGCAATGGCGTCAATCACGCCTCGGCGCGATCGGAGATCTGGATAACCAACATACAGGAGCTGATCCAACCGTCCAGGTCGCAACAGAGCATCGTCCATGGCATGGGGTTGGTTCGTGCACCCAATCACAAACACGCCCGTGCGCTCCTCTACACCATCCATCTCATTGAGGAGCGTGCTCAGCACGCGTTCTTGGATGCCACTCGAGGCGCCATCATTGCCCTCGGCATTCCAGCCACGTTTGGCACCGATCGAGTCCATCTCGTCGAAAAATAGGATGCATGGCGCGATCTGTCGCGCCATTGCAAACAGCCGCCGCAACGTCGCCTCGGTCTCACCCAAGTATTTGGAAAAGATCTCTGGTCCCTTGATCGGAATAAAGTTGAGGTTGGATTTCGATGCCAGCGCTTGTACAAGCATTGTCTTGCCACAACCTGATCATGGTGGTTTTGAGTGGTGAGTGAAAGATGGGGGGGGGGAGGGGAGGAGTAGAAGAGAGGAATACAGAAATTTAGTATGTACAAAAAAAAAGGATCGCGAACCATTTTTCTGAAATATAGCAAAGACACAAAAGTTTTTTTTGGTTACCTGATGGTCCATAGAGTAAAAGTCCCATAGGAGGCTTGACACCCATCCGTTTGAATGTATCCGGATGAGTAATCGGCCAGTGGACAGCTTGATACAGGCGCTTCTTGACGTCTTCATATCCTCCTACAGCATCCCATTCGTGTCGGCGAACCATCGAATCGAATTCTACTTGTTGTGATGGGCGGGAAGTGTTGATGGCGTACTCATAATCTTCCCAATCGGCCTTTGGTAACGTGTCTGTGTTTGTCGAGTCATTGGAGTGTGCTCGGCACCGACGAAGGGCGCGTAGTTCGGCAGAACGGCAGAGGTTTCGAAGATCCTTTGCGACATAACCCGATGTCATCTTTAAAAGAAAAAAAAAGGATTGATAGAGGGAGATAAGACATGGTGCATCAAGACATTTTGCTGAACTAAAGTAAGAAAAATAATTGGTGATCGTTGGGGGGCTGGCACACAGTACCTGAGCAACGCGCAACAGCATATCTTTGTCCGGTTCACTTTCAAAAGGCATGTATGCTTTAAGTATATCTTCTCTCTGCGATCTGATTGGGATGGGAATCTGGACTTCATGTTGGAACAATTCTGTCCGCTTGAATACTTCAGGCAAATCGTTTCTGTTTCGGGATAGTGCCATCACAACCACCTATGAAAGATGCCAATTGTCGATGTGTTTAGTATATGAATATCATCATTGCCTTAATAAAAATTAAATCATACAAAAAGCGAAAAAGAATTCATACATCGCGCGCTAGCCGAACTCTTTCGAGCTCTTTGCATAAAATTGAAACTGCCGCTGTTTGTAATTGTCCATCAAGGCCTCGATCTAAGAAAAAAAAAGGAAGAAGGAAAAAAAATAAGTTAACAGTGGTAAAAGTTGCTGTAGGATTTATGACACTCATTCCAAACATTTCTCTTTCACAGAGCAGTAATTGCAAAGGCCAGTTGCATACCTCTGGCAAGCACATCTAGATCTCGGATAAGAACAGCGCATGGTGCAGACTGTAACGCTCTATCAAAAACGACTCGAATATAAGAGAGTGCAGCTGCTTGATCTGACTCTAGGATCTCCTTCTCTGTTAGGGCTTTAGCAAGCGTGAGCTCCTGGATTCCAACGCGTGCCTTGTGACAGGCTAAGCGTGCTAGGGTATTCTTTCCCGAGCCTGCAACGCCAGTAACCATGACGGCTCGGTTGTTTGGAATGTTTAGATGAGTGTAAGCTTCGACATGCCGGAATGAGTCCACTACAAAAGAAAATCCGCAAATGGAATTGGACATGATATATCAGCGACTCAGTGTTAATGTATAATCAACACAACCAAGATAGCATTAAACGCCCGGTTTTGATCATATACCGTCATACCGATGAATTTGCAAAGGTCATCAGCCAGCTGCATGTTGTGAAAGCGTGAGAAGTCCGTATCAGCAACATGAGGAGGCAGAATATTGATGACTGTCGTGTCAAGATCGACACGACCCGGACCTTCTAACGAGATACCGTCCGACGAAAGAGCAGCTTGTACCATGAAGACACAGCTTTGTCCGCGCACACGTGCTTTCGTCACGTGTCCTTCCTGCACTAGGTTGCCATGTAGACTCTGTAAAATGGATTTTGTAACCTGGCATCGGTGATTCATAGCTTTGGCCATTGCGCTCGTCGAGGTTACAACTTCCAAGTTGGTCGGATTCGTTGGGCCATACCACGCGCTCGATTGCGACCTGTTGGAAGCGTCGCCGAGAGGTACCAAAGTGAGTTTGAGCACCGTTGGTGGAACTATATTCAGAGATTGGAAAAAAAAAACATGGTTAAAGATCCATTTATGATACGCGGGCCATCCGTGATCAGCTTGTATGGCAACATGTATTTACCATTTGTGCTCGAAGGCGGTAACCATGGGTGTAGGGTGACATGGTTCCAGCTCTCAGCAACACTCTGGAGTTGTGATTCAGTTGGTTGGGGTCTATCGCCTTGCATAGACCAGCACTGCTGGAGCCAAGAAGGGATTCTGATCTGATTCAATGGAATAACAGGGCGTGACATGCATCTTACCCATGCCTTGATTCCTGTAGCCAAATGTTGGATGCAAACATGTCCTGCATTGCTCACGCCAAGTGCAGCCACTGTCTGGGGATGCACAAAGGTGCTTAGGCCAGCTGATGAAGGGCCTTCATCCTGGGCAATGAGCACTGAGGGAACCATTTATTTTTGTGTTCCGTGCTCGACACACTGAAGAAAGTTTGCTTTGCTTGCTTTTTTTGACCCTCTCCAGCATCTGGAGATATGACTGCTTTGACTCTACTAGGGATCACATTTCAAATGGCGGGAAAAAAAAGTAAAGCACAAGAACTGAGCAAATGGTTATTGACCCCAAGGCACGATTGGGCGATACACACTAAGAGAAGCACGCCTTGTGCGTTGCATGCGGTACTTAGCCTCTTTTCATGCTCTTTTTTTAAGCGAATCTGTACTATTAAAAATTATGTTTGTTATGAACGCTTTCCCCCCCTCTCTTCAATCACCACCATTTATCATCGTCTGCTCTGCATGCCTCGTAGTGTCTGCAAACTGTCTTGATAACTTGTGGTTGTCCCAAATCCCAAATGGGGCTATCATGACGATCTCCACGGGAGTGTCTAGACTGGACAACGTGCTCGCAAAAGAGCTGGTGAGAGGGGTGCGTCAATTTCACAAGAGTTGTGCGGTTTTGTGCGGCAAGTGAGGCAAGTGGCTTGATCAATCACACTTAGTTCTTTGACCCCTTCGAGGGCAGCAGTTGAGGCACGTTTTTTTTGTCCTAGTTGTTTCGCTTCATATTGTTTTCTCTCCTCATCTTGTTCATCTACACATTGCCATACCCATCAGCTTTTTAAGCTACCAATTCCTTTCCTAGCAAAGTTCCACCTTGACACTCATTGCTCACTTCCTCCCTTCTACATCTCTTGCTACTCTTACAGTCACTCCACACACACACTCAACTCCGCAAACCCTGACTGAGCACAACCGTTCTTGCTACGCACCTGAACACCCATTCCCAACATGAAATTTCTAGAATACGCTGTCATTGATGCCATCAACAATGCTCTCGTCTTTGAGACGCCAGAGTGCAAAGTCTACGGCCGGGTAGAGCCTTACTCATGTACGTCCAAGTGAATGATATAGCACTTGCTCTCAGGCTTTTATTATTGTTCTCGCTGTAGAAAGAGATATAGCACTGCTGGAAGAAGATAGAGTGTCACCATGCCAACCACACCAAACATACTCAGCCTGGTGGGATTATCTTCTGTCCACCCCTCCCCTATCCTTACCTCCACACCACCAATGATCTCTTGCTCTCATTCTCTCGCTCGACACGTTCTCGATGTTTGGAGAGTTTGTCTAGTTTGACACACACACAATCCCCAGACCATCCATCTCACTAACGACCCATCTCTTCCGTATTTTTTTTTTACCTTTACCCAGGTAAAGCGGCAGGCAACGACAAGAAGCTGTACAAACAAATCGAGTTCAAGTACGACACGGCTCACAGCCCTCCTGAGGATAACAGCTTCCGGGACATTGTCTCGCCCTTTGGACCGCTGAACCAGCCCGCCTCCCGGCGAACATTGTTTTACCTAATCGGAACTCTGAACGCTTCGTTTCCCGACTATGACTTTTCGTAAGTGAACATACTACAACAACATTCCTTTATTTTTTGTTGGGCTGAAGAAGAGTGAACTCGATGTGCTACGTGCGACCACACATTGCTGTTGTTAAAGACAGTATGTGTGTGGGAGGAAGGGGAAGGGAAGCGTGAGGGTGTTCCCTTTCCTTATTCGCCCCAAAGTCGTGTATCTGAGATGCCAAACAAGTGGGATTATGGATCTCTGTAGTCCATTATTGGCCTCAGCCCGCACACACGCTATATCTGGCCTTCTTAATGTTCTCTTCAATATGCATTTATGCATCTGGCTGATATTCTCGAATGCATGAGTTGAACATGGGTAGTGCATCACACAATCCCCACTAGCAGAACCAATATTTGCTACTCTTCTCCTTGGACACTTTGCAACCACCTTCAATCGAGAGGCGTATGCTGGGGAGATCAAGGCCTCAAAGGAAGAGATCTAAACGACGGCGAGGGGGGCACCGGCTCCTGTCCTAGAGAGACCCCGTGACAGTCATTTTTTTCTTTTTTTACATCATCCTACCATTTTAAACCTTAACCTTACCCAACCAAAGAGGAGTGAATGTGTGGTATTCTTCTCAAAAATTATTATTTCATCTTCCCCCCCTCCTATTCCTATTTGCCTTTTGTGCCTGTGCCGAAGGTTTTGGGGCGGAAACAGAGCAATGGAAAAAATGACGATCCGCATCTTCCCCGCAGTATCCAATTCTGTACAGAAAACGATCAGACCATCCCGTTGTCTAGATAATATGCAACACTCCGACACACACTCTACTTTTATGACTTGATCCCTCGGTAACTAACAATGTTCCTACTTTATTTGGTACTTTTATAGCGATGCCAAGCCAGAGCAATTTCGAAAAGAGCCCTCAGTAGCCATTGTCATCAACTCGGTCAACGCCATCCTGTTCCAGCACGGCAACGAAAGGGTGGTCAAAGATCTGCGGATGTGGGAAGCCATTGACCACTTGATCGACTTTGAGGACACCGATGTCTATAGCTACAACCCAGAGCCCGATTCGGACCCCAATGACGAAGAAGGAGGAGGAACCCTGTGGTCGTTCAACTACTTCTTCTTTAACCGCAAGCTGAAGCGAATTGTATTCTTCACCATGCGTGGCGTCAGGTACGTTGGAGCGTTGTCGGGCCGACAAGAGAGCTTGAAGATAATATGTACTTTCCACAATGCCCGCAGTATGTACAGTGATCTCATCAAAAAAAATGGGCGCTACTCTTCTCCTGTTTTCCCGATCTTACAAACAATATAGCTATGATGCACCCTTGGAAGAAGGCGAGGACGACTACTCAGACATGAGTGCGGATGAGGACGATGAGATGGGCTACAGTTCAAGACGACGGAGACGGTAAGATATCCTCGCTTTACACAAACATTATCCTTTCAACATAAAAGTTTTTGTTGCCAGAACCCAATTGAATTAACATTGCTGGATTTTGCCTTTCTTTCTTTCCCTATAGGTCACGGTATGATGATGAGCTTCTTGGTGATATGGACATGCAGTGAGGATGAGGAGTCTTCACCTCCCTGACAAGTATCAAGCCAGCCAGTCCACCTGTTACTGTGTGGCTCCAGAAAGGTTCCTCATGATTTTGCGCGCAGCCTTGGAAGACAGTTCGCACGAGGGGTTTTTTCGTTATTTGTTTGTTGTTGTTTGCTGCAGTCCTTTGATGAACAGTTTGTCTATTTGTATTGTTGTTCACGGAGAAGACAGATCACGGTGTCTGTTCGAGCAAGTCTTTATTATGTTTCTTTTCTTTTTTTTTTGCCTGGAGGATAACTTGATGAGCGCAAGAACAACCACAATAGCCTTTCCTATGGATGTACTAGGTGTTATAGCGCCATACATATTGGAAGTATTACTTCTGACAACTGTATAGCGTCCCACTTTTTTTTTTTTTTACAGTCCTTGGATTCGCAAGACTTGGTGTGCTCTATCGCGAAGCGCCTCTTGATATACTGCCTTTATTTCCAACTTAGTCCTATTTTGTTCTTTTTTCTCACTCTCTTTTTTTTTTGTCAGTATCCTTTACCCTCACCCCCAAACTTTTTTTCACAAAAGAAAAAGAAAATCTCAGAAAAATGGATAACAGTGGTTTCTAACCTATATGGGTCGTTCTTGAACCTTGGATGCAGTTTGTGCTCTCTTTTACAGTGGAGCAACTCTCCCGGTTCCCATCTCTACGAGTTTCCACTTGTTCCAAATGACTGGGTTGTTTTTCCTTCTTGAAGGAAACAGGGAAGGAAGGATAATACCATTTTTTTCTATTTTTTTTTGTTTCTTGATTTGGACAAAGGATCAACTTTGTCCACGTTGTAAAAAATATCTCTTAGTGTATTTTTTTGTTTGTATAATAGATTCTTTTTCATCACGATTTTTTTAATTATTACTGAGATGGTAGAGGAGAAAAAAAAAGATACATCTTTGGAAGAAAGGAAAAAAAAAACAATAATGTTGAATAAGGTGGTGGGGGAGAGGATTGCTAACAAAATGTGTAAAGTTAAAAGATTTTACACATCATAATCATCGTCGTCATCGTCTGCCCGTTTCCGCTTCCATTGTTCGTGATCAGCAAGATTTTGCTGGTTCTTTGTCAACTCTGGTGGAGGTACTACTGCCGATGACGATGATTCTCCTGTCACATCGTCCATTTCTTCATCCGAGTCGGCCTTCTTGATAAAGCCCGATAGTGAAGGTGTCTCCTTTGTGTCCATCGCATTTGGATCGGGCTTGATCTCTGCGAGTTCTGGTGCTGATTGTGTTCCTGGCGGTGGGAGCTAATATAGTTTGAACAAAAAGTGTGTGTGAGAGAAAGGGTGTTGGTAAAAATTTTGATGAATATAACAGCACAAAAATCAACGTTCTCTCGCGTTCTCATCCCACATCAACGTACCTCTGGAATCAGTTGAAAGTTGACGGCCGTCAGGCAGTGACGCTCTGGTGGCAGGCGGATGCCATACTTGTCTGGAATCAGTGGTAGTGGGACCTTATTCTTTGCCTCGGCAAGCTCCAGCAAGAACTAAGATGAAAACATCAAAAACACAAGAAAAAATACCAGCGGTTAATATGCTTTGTTTTCGTTTCTTCAAGCAGGAAAATAAAACAACATTTAAAACTGTTGTATCATGGTTGGGCAAAAGCAATGTGACATACCTCTTTTGGTGGTGGAGATGTAAAGGAATGGTTGACTCGTCCTTGGATCGCCAACCGTACATCTTCTAAGCCGACCTCGTTTGTTCCTGCATGCTCAGAGTAGAGTAAAGCATCCTGGAACACGTCCACGGTATATCCTATAGTTGATATGAAAAAAGAGCACACAAGATGCATTTAGAATGTCGTCATGGTTTTTTTTCTCGGCCAGATAATCATCCCGTAACTAAACATGCGTTCCAACAAAAATTGGGTCCCGTACTGTGTGCAAAGTCTAGAAGCTGGTGGATCACATTCTGCTCCGCATCCTCGACCTCCAAAGACTGAAGGATAAGAGAGATTACTAATAATACAGACGTGAAGGAAGAGAAAAAAAGTCAGCAATGTGGGGGTATTGAGCCTGCTGTAAGAAAGAAAAAAAGCATCGAGTAAAGGTTTCTCTTTGCAAGATGAGTTTTGCACCATGGGTTCCTTTTGGTGGTTGATGGAAAGGCGGTCTCTTTACCCTTTGCATCGCGCGGTTGTGCTGTTGACATGGTATGAAATATATATAATACAATGCAATTTCCTGACTCTCGCGTTTACTTCTTCTTGCTGCTGGCCGAGTCCTGTTCCTGTCAGTAGCCGTAAGCGTCTCTCCTGTACACGTGTCGTCCTTGGTAATGAGTACAGAAACTTGCAATGCACCAAAAAAAAGAATAGATTCCTCTCTCTCTCTGCCCCTTGCCCCCAAACTTGGTGGCTGAGGTAATTTCAGGCTGCAATCGACTTTATAGAATATTGCCACCAAACACTTTTTTTTTCTTTTGCAGTTTCTTTATTGAACAAAGAAGCATAAGATTATGTATAACACAGATGATGCTATGGTTCACCATCCTCGATAAAGAGCATCTCAAAGACATTCTCAATCATAAGACGAAGACCTGAAGTAAAGTCCTCCAGGGCCGGAACTGTGCACGAGACAATAAACAAAAGAGAGTCAGTTAGTCTCAAAAAAAAAAAAAAAAGCAAAAGGACTCTTTTTCCACGCTTGCCTCACATGCAACAGAAAAAAACAATGCGTTTAAACTATCCTCTTTTTTGCATACCATTCTCGGAAACTGGGCCAATAACCATCTGGTCGTTTTGAAGGTGCTCGCGCGCCTTGGGGTTCATCCGAAGATACTCGGCTCGGGCCACTTTAGCAGCCTTCTTGGCTGCCTCCTCGTCCTTTTCGACCATATACAGATCGCACTTTTGGCACTGTGTACATGGCCCCGAAATGGCACGAAACTATTTTTTTTTACAAGGGAAGGTACCAAAAAAAACATATGTTAAGATACTAAACGGGATTGAAAACAATAGCCTGACGCTAGGACCACGGATAAGTAAGCAGCTGAATCAAAAATCATACATGGTTGCAAAAATGCTTATAGCCTTCTTCCCGGATATCCTTGCGGCATAGGAAACACATGATATAACCGCACGAACATCGCATTTTGTTGCATCCAGATTCCTTTACAAAAGACAGATTACATTTTGGGCACTATTGGATTAAAGACGGGTCATGAAATTGAAAAAAAAACAAAAAAAGTGTTAGAAAAAATATCACAAGCGCCAAGTGGGATATCAATGAAAAACAAGAAACATTAAAAGAATTCTACTCACCGTTCGCTTGACGGCCTCTGTCATGGCCTTCTCAACTTGTAAACGCAATCCGTCGGCCAGGTTCTCATGACACTTGTGAAACGGTTTCCGTTCCTGCGAGCAATTGAGACAGGATGTTCGGCCACAGGCCTTACAATGAAAGGCTTGCCCGCGTCGTCGAATTTGTATATTGCGGACCATCCCATCCACGATTGTCTGCATATGCTCTCGCATGAACGTCATCGGTACCAACGCCAGGAGGAGTGGCAACAGCATCAAGACGAGCATTAGTGTGTGGACGAGAAATCCGATGAGGAACGTCGCAGCTGAAACCAGTGGGACCAAAAAGTGCATCAGCAGCGTGAAATTAGATACATTAAAAACGGTATTACCGTTGGCTGAAGTACGCAGCTTGCGCTGCCATGGCAACCACACGACGCGTAAAGGTTCATCCACCTCGGCATAGTCGCAAAAGGGGCACCGCACCATATCCAGACCTGAGCGTTCGAGGTCAGCCTGGAAGGCAAACCGGGTATATTGCTCATATAGTTCAGGCGTCAGTGCCCACTCCAACATGGCCTCTGAGAACAAGGCTTGGCAACCAGAGCTTTCAATGCAGCGGATAGCATGGGCGACACTGCCACCTCTCCTGCCTTGGCTACCGCTGAGATCGCCCTGTCCAAAGAGACCCTCCTGGACATAGCGTCGAATACATTCCTTGCAAAAGAGATGGCCATCTTGACAGGAGGCCATCTCCTCAAAGCAGAAATCCGAAAAGCAGCAGCCACATTCGATGGTCTGTCCGTGGATGCTGTATTCGGTGGCGTTGATCTCACGTGCGATTGCCTCGTCCTCGGCCGACTGTTGCTCCCGCGCACGCCGGTGGAATAGCGCCAGGTCCTCCAGGAACTCGAGCGGGTCCTCATGCGACTTGGTGACCTTGGCCCGTTGGATGAACGAGAATACATCCGACAACCAGCGCGACCAAGAGTTTTCCGCCTCGAGTTGTACCAGACGGTCGTAGGTACGAAGATAGTCAAAGTTGTTTTCAGCCATCACAGCCTTGATGGTGCTTTTCCAAATCTTGGGGAACGCGTTGTATAGCTGCCGCCTGACAGACTGGATGTATTCCGGAGAACGGATATATTCCCAGCGCTCAATCAGCGGCTCGTAATCAAACGCGTCGTCCGCAGCATCGTCCTCATCAAAATAGCTCTGGTCTTTGCCTTTGGAAGCACTTGTTGTGGTATCCATGTTATTAGTGTGAAAAGTGGCTCTTCGTTGTTGTTGTTGTTGTCGATGTGGCTGCTGCCGTCGCGGGTGGGGAGTGGGCAGCAGACGTTGTGGGTATGGAACGAGGAGGATGGTGTCGAGCACTCTGTAAAAATGGCTGTGCTCGTGTTGGTGAAGTTGATGCCTTAGCCAGGCCAAGTCGACCTCGGGAAACAGTTGGACTAGCCGTCGCATGGCGATATTTTTGGCCTGTGTTGAATTCAGTGGGACACCTCGCTTCACCGTTGGAAAGTGACTGAAATTGAGGTGAGCCATCTTGTGCAAGACTTCTTCCACAGCCTTATTATCGGGGTGTTGCTGAAGACAGAGGCGCACATATCCAGGGTCTGAGAAACATAAAGTCAGAGAGAGTAGGGGTTAGTCGTGAGAAGAAAAAAAAAAGTTTGAAGGACTGGGATTCCAATGTTGGTGCCTGCAGAGGGTACACTCAAGATAGGGCCTTTAGTGTAGACATAGCCAACTAGCACAAAGAAAAAAGAGTTGGTAGAACATCATGGAGACACATGCCTGCATGTGGGTATACTGCCAGGACAGAAGCGACCTGGGCCTCGCGGGAAGCCATTAAAGCAGAATGGGAATGAGCAATGCAAAAAGAAAAAGTAATTACAATGAAGGATTCGTAAAGGTGGTGGTGGTGGTGGTTGTGGTCGTAGTAGCCAGTGGTGGTGGTGTGTGGTAAGGAGAGGGAGATTTTTTTTTCTTTGTTGGTGCAACCTCGTTCTTGGCAGTACCAAAAGGGGGAAAGAGGTCCGACCACAACCCACCAGCAGAAGAAGAGAACAGAGAGTGCCTCTCCTTGTCTCTGCATTGTTGGGTTGGGCAGCAAGAGCAGCAGCAGAGACATACTAAATATGCTCCATCTACCCTTGTAGTACGTAGTAGAAGACAAAGCAAGACAGTCGCGATTCTTTCTCCTTTTACTCTTTCTTGCCTACAAGGACCCCAAGACAAGAGTCTTTTAAGGAAGGAATGTGGAGACAAGGGATCACCCTTTTTCCGAGCGGAGATGAACGCGTTTGCTGTTTGACCTGACGTTTTTTTTCGGGATATAAAGAAGAAGGACGGGTGAGTGAGGCCCAAGCACAAGTAGCGCTCAACGTACATATTCTCTCTTAATCCAGGAGCATAATAGGATTGACCACATGCCACAGTTGTAACCCACCCGTCATTCATCCAACAAGTGAAAGGGGCTATGGGATGGTCACCTTATACCTTTCGTGATGGGAAAGTCAATAACAGACTCATGTATGACCTATTATTGTGTCTGGTGTGCCATTCGGTAGACACCTGGTACGGCACAGAGACTCAGCAGCGGAGCTACCTGTGTTGCACAAGAACAGAGCGGATGCTCAGAGTGTGGGTGGACATGACCGTTCTTTGTGCACTTAAAAAAAGAACCAAGAAATTTTTTGTATTAAATGCATGCAGAGGCTCTCCTTTCTTCTTTTTCCATGTCATTGAACCTCCTCACATACCCATCCATTTCCTGCTAATGAACCCAGAGCACCAGGTCACCAAATCACCGACATTGCCTGTTATTGGGCGAGCTCCTCTTGCAGCTGTTGCGCTAGAAGAGCTAGCGAACAAACCAACAGTCGAGTCTCCACAAGAGGGCGAATTCAGCAGCGACGCCACCAATACCACCCCTAGAGCAACTTCTAGTACAGACCACTCTCGCAACCAAGACAACGATGGTGTTGGAGAGAGTCATAAGAACAGTGAAAGTAGCCAAGAATCTTCGGGAAGTGCCCTTGCGCTTGCTGCTGAGAAGCTGGCTCTCGATATTGCAGACGGCAAGTTGAAAACTCCTCTGACGCCTAGACAAGTAGTCCTCGATAACGTCCACGACCCAGAAACGACTGCCAAAGTGCAGAACGAGTCGGATGCAGTCATCCAGCAGAAAAAGCGTGCTCCACCAAAGCTGACTCTCTTGAAAAAGACATTTACCATAAAGAACCCTGACCCGATCCCGTCGGCAGACATGTCCACAGCCACCACAGATTCTTACTTCCCGCCGGGTGCAGGGTCCAGCCAATTGCCCTCACCAACCAGCACAAACGGTCCACCTAGCCCTACTGGAGATGGCAAAAGATTCCTCGACTCGCTCAGCGACCGGATGCGGTCTCTGGAAACAGGATCATTCAGGAATCTGACCATGCGCAGGAGGAAAAAGGACAGGGAGCCAGCCTCACGTTTCATCCAGTTCAACGAGCCAAAGTTGGTCGACGCGGATACGACTCCGGGAGACCCTCGATTCTTTAATAGCAAAGACAATCCAGAACCCGAGGGTGACTTTGCCTATGATTTCCTATACCAACATCAGCGTGGTGCGTTCGTGCTAGGCACACCAAAGTTTAGTGCCAAATCCCTTTTGCCCATCGATCCAGACGAGTGGACAGATGCCAAGTTTCGATCGTGTGGAATGGATATCACCAACTATGAAGTTCCAGATCCGAGCTGGGAATGGGTACACCGCAGCTGGTTGGTGGACATGACGGGCGATGTCGACGAGGATGGTTGGGAATATGCCATGACTTTCCATGGCTCACCTTGGCATGGAAACCATGAGCTCTTTCGATCATTTGCACGGCGACGCCGATGGCTGAGGTTACGCAAAAAGAAGGTAGTGGAACCGAAAAGAGGGTGAGGTGGTTAACATCAGGAGGAAAGTGGAAGGCTCTTTCAAGTTCATCCAATCTAAACCCAATTTATCAATCAACTACGATCAATTGACTATAGGGCAAGGTGAACGGGAAACCAAGCCCTCCACCAGATCGACAGTATTGTGACACGATCCAACCTGTGGTGTGGACCAATGCGGACCTATCGGGCAACTATCTCGATAGTCCGTCTCCTTTCCCGCCTATAAATGTAGAGATGTCGCTCGACAGTGACAAGACATGCGTTCCAATAGGGTCATCAACCACTAACCGCACTGGTATGCCAAAAATTGGACTCCCTGCAAAAGCACTACGAGTCGACCTTTACAAGATCCTCAAGAAGGCTCATTCGGATCGGCAAAAACTCGCGTATCTCGCTGAGTATGTTGTCCGGTATCCCGGTGATTTTGAGGACATTGAAAATCGGCTAGACGCTTACATGTCGCTGTTGGATTATGAATCATCACGGCGCGAGATGCTTGTGGTAAGTGATGGACCAAAAAGTAAATGTTGGACAAAAAAAAAAGAAGAGTCTTATTGGTTTTCAATATCTGATTTTTCCTATTTCTCTTAAACCAATAGCTATTGGCAACATATGGAAGAAAGGAAATGGTGCTCAAGGCTATGAAAAAATTAGAATTCTACTCGGATCAAAAGAGGCTAGCCACGCAGATTGATTCAAAGGCCGTAGCAAAGCATCCCATAGTTAACTATTAACGCGAAAAAAACTATGATATGTATACAGTGTTTTTATTGCTGCTTTTTTTTATTACGGTGAATGGTGGAAGTGTAAAGTTGTTGACAAGCGGGTATTCGATAAAGGGTAGAGTGAAGTGAACCCGCACTGTTACGGGATAATGTATTACATGAACGAGAGCCCCTATGCTGTAGATGATGCTGAACGCTGGGTATGCTCCACAAACATTTGGCGAACATCCTTCAGGAACTGTCCTAATGCACGTGTTCGATTCAACTGTGCTAGTGCCTGATCAATATGCGGAAGGTCTGGTACACATTCAACCACTGAATGCATAAAAGGTTGGAAAAAAAAACAATATGGGGAGGTTATCAACAGAGGTCCTCTGGGACGAAAAATCGTCAGACTTTTTCTTCGGTGTACAAAGCCCTACCATCATAATCGTGCTGACTTGCATCTAATGTGACAGAGAATTCCTTTTCCCAATCCAGTGCGTCGATACGTGTGAAGACAAATGCGATATGATCCTCTATTACGGTGCAATCATGACAATGAATGAGTACGGGGGAAAGAGTGTAGTACTACTATTCGCAAAAAGTTTTACATCCTGCTGAACATCTCACCTTTGACACCGACAATCCTCATAGCCCAGTAGCGCTCAAACGCCTCTAACTCCGGCTTGTTCTTTGACATTTGCTCCTTGAGTGCGCGTTGATGTGAGTGAGCGGCTAGAGAATAATACACGGATCAGAATATCCAAGTTAGAGAGATTCTTCAACAGTACGCAATGGTCAAGTCATTCTTTTGCAAACTACCCTACCTTCACGTTTGGCATTGACATCGTGTTGTAGTGCTGTGAGCTCGGTTTCCATATCTGCCTTGCGCTGCTTCATGTCCTCGACCCGCGATGACAGTTCTTGCACCATTTGAAGAACCCTTTCCTTTTCCTCACGCTCCTTCTTTAGTGCTATTAGAAAAATGAAGAGTATTGTAGAAGATATGTATATGAGTCTATGCTTCTCATAATTTCACGATAAATGAAAATACAATGTCGCGTCCTTGAATCATAATGTCTACACTGGAATGAACATACTTGCTGATAGCTCTGCTTGTTTCGTTTGTGCGATCTGGAGTTCCTGACGTAGTGCCTGCTCCTCCTCTACAAAAGCCAATGGGTAATGTTACAATAGCACGTTCAGATGAGTCACCGTATGCAACTACTCACAGAATATCATATTTCGGGAAGATAGCGAACACGAAGTGATTATTTTTTTTCCAGGGGAATAGGCGTACCAAGATATCTTGACGTTTGGAGCTCATTTGCATGCTTCTGCTCAAGGGTGTGTTGTTTGATAGCGTTGACCTTGGCGTCAAGCTCAAGTTCTGCGTCCTGGATGCGTTCAAGAAAGCTGTCAAAGTCATACTCGAGGACAGGTAAAGGGCGTGTCGGTAAGGTGAAAGGCACGAGTGGAGCAGTCATGGTTGCTGTGGCGGACAGACGTGTTGTTCCAGAGATTGAGGTTCTGTCGGCTGTTCCATTAGCTCCTGCAGGATTCGACGTACGACCGGCGAACGCGTCAGAGAGCCGTGCATCGCCTCCCTGGAATGAAGAGTGCCTTGTTGTCATCGGTGTAATGTCACAGTGACCATGATGCAGCAGAGCTACTGGCAAATAGTTCAGGGAGTCACTGATCGCCACCACTCCAACCCTACAAGTAACAAAGCCACCCACCCACTCTCCCACTCTCCCCTCCCTCTCTCTCCCTCCCCAGGAACCTCCTCTTCCCCTATATAGTCTGCGATCTATTTTCTTTTTTTTTTGCATTCCTTCTCACCTCCATTTGACAGACAACAAAAACACCATGGACGCTCTTCAGGCACAAATCACCGAGCAGGGCGATAAGGTTCGCTCGCTCAAGGCCTCCAACGCTGACAAGGCAACCATCGATGCTGAGGTCGCTACCCTGAAGGCTCTGAAGGCTCAGCTTGCTGCTCTCACTGTCAACGATCCTAACGCTGCCCCTGCCCCTGCCGCCAAGGGTGGTGACAAGAAGAAGGATGACAAGAAGAAGGATACCAGCTTCACCATCAAGACCCCCAAGGTATTTTTTTCACTTATCATGCCGTTACTCTGTGCTGGATGGGAGAGAACTATTTTTTCTGGCTCCTTATTCCAATTGCTCTGTCTGTGTTGGATGAAGATGTGTGACTCACGGACCCCCACGCAAATCGATATAGCCCCGCTCCTCCGCTTATAAACACTTACAATCTATGCTCATACTACTATTTAATAATGTACAAAAACAAAACAGGGAACCAAGGACTACTCGCCAAAGGAGATGGCTGTTCGTGAGAAAATCTTCCACACAATCATCTCGGTCTTCAAGAAGCACGGAGGTGTGACAATCGAGACACCAGTGTTTGAGCTCAAGGAGATCTTGACAGGCAAATATGGCGAGGACTCGAAGCTGATTTACGATCTTGAGGACCAAGGTGGTGAGAAGTGCGCTCTCCGCTACGATTTGACTGTTCCCTTTGCTCGCTTCTTGGCCATGAACGGCAAGGACTACCAGAACATGAAGAGATACCACATTGCCAAGGTCTATCGCCGTGACCAGCCTGCCATGACCAAGGGCCGCATGCGTGAATTCTACCAGTGTGTAAGTGATCATTATCGTTTTATTAATATTATTTATAAACTTTTTTTTTTATCTTTGTACCCAACTTTTTGGTGCAACACACTCAAATGTACTCACTTCATTCTTGACTTTTTTTTCCACAACTCTTTTTCGCACAATTATGTAGGATTTCGATATTGCTGGAACATACGATCCTATGCTTCCCGACAGTGAATGTTTGCGTATTCTGGTCGAGTGCTTGTCGTCGCTGGATCTGGGCGATTTCACCATCAAGATCAACCACCGAAAGATTCTGGACGGTATCTTTGAGGTCTGCGGTGTCCCCCAGGACAAGATTCGCACCATCTCATCGGCAGTCGACAAGCTGGACAAGCTGCCTTGGGCCGATGTCCGTAAGGAGATGACCGTGGAGAAGGGACTCGACCCGGCCGTGGCTGATCTGATTGGTGAATATGTCCAGCTCAAGGGCGGTGCTGAGCTGCTCGACCGTCTGTGCAGCGATGCTCGCCTGAGCGCCAACAAGCGTGCCATGGAAGGTCTGGAGGACATGAAGCTGCTCTACAAGTATATGGATGTTCTGGATGTGACCCGATTCACCTCGTTCGACATGTCTCTGGCCCGTGGTCTGGATTACTACACTGGTCTGATCTATGAGGCTGTGCTGGAGGCTTCGGCACCACCAACACTGGCCAATGGTGAGAAGGCACGCGCAACGCTCAAGAACGGAACGGATGAGTTGGACGAGTCGACTGTTGGTGTGGGTTCGGTCGCTGCTGGTGGTCGTTACGATGGCCTGGTCGGCATGTTCTCGGGCACGAACAAGAAGGGTCAGCCCAACCTGACCATCCCCTGTGTGGGTATCTCGCTCGGTGTCGAGCGCATCTTCTCGATCATCATGCAGAGACAGAAGCTTCAGGATATCAAGTCGAACGCCACAGAGGTCTATGTCGTTGGTCTGGGCGGTGTCTCGATCGAGGAGCGTCTCAAGCTCTGCAAGGAGCTGTGGGATGCTGGCATCAAGACCGAGTTTACATACAAGCTCAAGCCCCGTACCCAGAGCCAGTGGGATGCCTGCGATAAGGATCAGATCCCACTCGCTGTGATTGTGGGTGGTGACGAGATTGAGAAGGGTCTTGTTAAGATCAAGGACATGCGCACAAAGGACGAGTCCCAGAAGGGCGGCATTGAATACCCACGTGCAGACATGGTTGCCGAGATCAAGAAGCGTCTCCAGCAGCTTTAAAAACAAGTGTGCATTTTTTTCATTTGATACATTTTATTTTTTGGTTCCTAATCATTAAAGCTGCATGATTTGTGCCATAGACATCTATAAGTCTGCTTTTCTTCTCAGTTTTATTTCGAATACCATACCTTGAGATTCTGTTATATATGTTGTGCAAGTACCTTGGATTGGGTTGTGTGACTGGCTTTCATAGGCATCTTTATGCATTTGGATGCGTGGAAAATAATACCCAGTTCTTGTAACCTTTGCAAATGCTCCGGCTGCTGACCCTCGGTGCACGCCGACGTGTACAAGCCGCTCGCCCATGCACGTTCATTGCATTTCAAAAGGTGAACAATCATACATGCCAGCACACATGCGCAAGCTTCCTTTTTTTCTTTTAACAATTTGGTAATTCATGGATGCTGATCAACCACGCTTCAAATTCAACAGCATGCAGGCTTTTCTTCCCATAGCACTGATTGGACAGACACCTCCGCCTCAAAAGCGCCAATACTTGAGTCTCTAGCACCTGTATCCTCCAACAGCTCAAGCCCACAACTTTTGAAGCATCAGCCGCGTCGCAGATGGACCAAAGAAGAGGACAATAAGCTTCGAGAGCTCGGAGCGTCTGCTGGCAAGACTCTCACGTGGGAAGAGATTGCCGAGCAGATGCAGCTCCCACTTTCATCCGTCTACAATCGCTATTCAAAGCTCATGGATCCGAGACTTGGACAACTTGTTGAAAACGAGGACAAGATGCGCGAGCTCGAACATTTAGTAGAGTTTCAACTGCATTGGCAAGAGATTGCAAAGATCCTCGGCGACTGGCCTGCCATTCTCGTCGAGACGGCCTTTAAACGACGCCATCCCGCCATGTCACCCGTCCACCTCAACCAACTTATCCTGGCCACGACGAATCAGCGGTATGATCTACAACAAAAACAACAGCGCGCTACATTGTCATCGTTGTTGTCTGACTTCGTACCAAAGACGAATCATTTGGATGGCCCACTGGACTATCTTGGAGGACCGGTCAAGCGATGGCCCGAGTTTGATTGGGAGCTTATTGCATCAGAGATCTTCAACAACAAGTATGACGCGGCAACGCTCCGTCGTGATTATTTCCGGCACCGTGTGACGGCACTTCGGTTCGCCAATAAGCACCATGCAGCTTTACGTACAGCAGTTTTGAATCAGATCAAGGGAAGTAAGAACAGCAAAGGTGACGAGAGCAAGATCGACTGGGAAGCTGTTCATCGAGAGCTTGATTCCCAATACTCACCTGCAGTTTGCCGGCATGCGTGGACGAGACAGCATGCACAGTCATATACCATGTTTCCCTGGACAGAAGATGAGATGATCACGTACTGGCAACAATTCATCCGCCATGGCCAACAGTGGGACGAGATTGCGAAATGTCTCCCCAACCGCACCATCACGGAATGTCGTCGGGATTTCCAAAAGCTGGCCAAGCAGGCTGAGGAGCTTGGCGAGGAATTTCAGCAGCGCGTCATTGATGGGTTATCCGACGACGCCACCAAGAGTCATAGCAATCATGATGACGACAAGTCGCAGTTCAAATTCCCTACTTTTTTCTTTACTGCCACCTCGTGGACGCCAGAGCTTGAGGCACGACTGTTGGCCCTGCACCAAGAAGTGACAGAGGAATCAAAGACGCATCATGTCTCCAACTTTTGGGAAACCATCTCAACTCGACTGGACGCTGGCGCGTCACCACTCCATTGCATGCACCGATTCAGGAAGCTTGAAAAAATGTCCAAGGCCCAACAACAGCCAGAGACAGCAGCCGAAGCAACAGCTGAGCAAGAGAACAATGTTGATACGGATGGTGAGACAAAGAAGAAAAAGACGCCCCAAAAACCGCATGTGATACTCACGGCAGAAGAAAGTGCGCGGCTGACCCGTCTTGTCCAAGAGATCAACCCGAGTCGAAAGGCAGGCTGGGATGCTGTCGGCGCTCAAATGCCCGGTCGACCTGTCAGCTCTCTCAAGATCCTCTGGAACGAATTGCAGCGGGGGATGATCCTCAACAGCCCAGAAGGTCGGGAGGCTCTGGAGCGAGCTGTGCTCAAGCACGATGCCGGAATGTGGCATGCCATCGGCGATGATCTCACACAATGGCTCTACCGCGACCGACACCCGGATGACATGCCAAAGGACCGAGAGGGCGCGGCTCGAGTGCGGCCCAAGATGGCCAAGATGCTGTGGATACGACTGCACCAAGGGCAGAGCCCGAGCCCGATCTGGACACCGGATCAGGTCAGAAGGCTCAAGAGGGTCATGCGCCAGGTTGCTGGAGATAGAGCCAAGAAGGGCGGCAGTCCGACGATTGAAGATTGGATGGCGGTTGGACGACACATGGAGAGTAAGGATTCGCTCCAGTGCCGAACAATGTGGCAACAGCTCCAAGAGTCACCACGTGCGGTTGAGGAAGAAATTGAAGCACAGGCAGTGCTTCAGCACTTGTGGCTGTATGGCAAACTGCCGACAGAAGAACATGACAAGGCACAGTGGGAGAAGGAGAATCCAGGCGTGGCACTCCGGGTACCGGAATTTTTCAAGGAGGCACTTTCACGGAAGCCTGAAAAGTCCAACGGCTGGTCGCCATCGTGGGACAAATTCCTGGATATGACAGTCGACCGATATGGCGCAACGTTTGCCAACTATCAACGGTTGGCCGAGATTTTAGGCACCACACAATTGGCTGTCCAGAAGGCGAGGCACCGCATGGCTCGGAGACGTTATCGGAGATCACGCCTCAATGTAGAAGAGGATGAGGATGAATAGAATAGCTCCTTTTTTGTGTGTGTTGTATGTGTCATACCTCACCAAGCATGATATTATTACACTCCAACAGTTTTTGACCCATATGCTATTGCAAAAAAACACGCACTTCATATAATTTAGAAAAAAGGAGCTAAAATAAACAAAATGTTGAGGATTCCCATTCCTATAAAAAAACGATATCTTTCGTATTGCTAGGAAATGGAGGCTTTTATGATCGCTTCTTTGGAGCATTGCTGCTGCCCGCTGAGAACTTTGCCAGAGTGGCCGAAATGTCGGGCATCTCAAAGTTAGGTGCCTGTGACTGGAACTCTTGCATCTCCTCCATGGCCTGGGGATCTGTTATTTTTTTGGTATAAAATACAGATGAAAAAAAAAATTGAGAATGTCGATTAGTATTTAGGGATGTCGAATCAGGATTCAAATGGTGGTTGCTAACGGAAAACATTCTTGGGTCACAAAACAATAGCAAGGCTAATCACATATCACATACCCATATTAGCCATCAACTTGGGCATGACGAAGAGCTGAAAAAGAATATCGGTTGGAGTAGAGACAAGTTAGATGACTGCATGTCGATTCCCACGCATTGGCTCAATCTAGAAGATGTATAATTCTCTGCAAGTGTCCTTCTGCTATATCCTTTTTTTTCCCTCACTCACCATGAGAACAGAGAAACCCATCATGAGCATCATGGGGTTGGCGAAGAGGTGCGAAATCTTGAAACCCTCGCGTGGCTAATTGAGCACAAAATTGATAACAAGGAGAGATTTGTCAGTTCTAAGAGTGAGGCTATGTAAAGCAAACGACAAATTCCATTGATCTGGCCTTGGTAGGAAGCAGGGGGTTATAAATCAAGTCATACCACAAAATAAGACGATTCTGCACGAGGGCTGAGAATAAGAGGCATTGGAAGTCGGTTCTCCGAGTTGGACCAGTCCGATCCATAGGTGACCAGGTACGCTGTCGATCCTTTCTCACTCACTGTGACACGGATCTAAAAAAAAGGCCCAAGTGATAAACATGAAAAAAAACATGTGTTTAGTTTCCATAGAGTCCACAAGGTTGTAACAAAGTACTGTCATTTTCTTTTGGTTGGAGATCCTCTGGGTGAATTACCGCTGGGTAGATGTACTGTGGACTCCTGACTTCAAGGCTGTATGCGCCCTCAGGGACATCGCTATAAAAGAAATTTAAAAAATGTGTATCCAGATGATTGCCGTTAAATCTCAGTCGTACGACAATGTCTTCCCTCTGATCCAGATTCGTCGTTGAACAAGAAGAATAGGCGGATCACATACAAAGCAAACTTGCCGTCCTTGTTGATCATGGCAGAGAATTGTCCGCCACTGAGGACAACGCGTGTCCTTGGGGAGAGATCTAAGAGTAGAGTAGAATCCAGGGGGGGGGAGAGAAGTGGGTGTATGTGAGAAAAAAAGTAGAATGACTTTCTGCTTGTTGTCGAAATCGCGGAGCATGCAAAAGGCAGTAAAGTCAGAAAAAAAGCATGATAGGCAGGGTCCGTCTATGAAACCACGAGTTATGCCTCTCTTTGGTCCTGTACTGCTTATTGCTTTCAACACAGGGCTTGTCACAGGAAAGGGGGGGGCCAATGCATTACCTCTTGGACTAGGAAGCTCAGCAGGGCCAAGAACCGTGCCCTCCACTCGGCCAGCATCAACAGATGTGCTCAAACTGAGATGAACAAACGAGTGTGCAAATGTACAAGGTTAGATTATGACTGCGTGTAATGTCGCCGAATGGTCACCGAATGGGCGTATCAGCCTCCCTTAGTTGTTGGTGATGTCTTTTTTCCCGTGCCTTAATAATGCTGATGCGAGCAATGTGAATGCTGTGATGAACTTCATGACTGGAGAGAGGGGGAGGGTGGGAGAAGGTTGATGACTCTGGTGTGGAGAGAAGGGTGCCTTTGTAGAACAGCTTCAAGTATGACAAAGCCACAAGAGTAGAATCAAAAATCATTCCACACCTGGAGCAGAAAAGGAATAAGGGAGGTGCGCGAACGAAACGAACAAGACACGGTGGACAATCTTACACACAGAACACACGTCAACATTTTAAGAGATAAGTTACAAGAATGGAGGTTGGGTTTTAGTATTCTACAACGATGGATGAAGAATGCGAGATAGTAGATCGTATGGAACATGAAGAGGAAATGAATGGATATTTGAAGGAGGGCAAATTGCTTAGTACACTTCGAGCACATAGCGCTCCTCCTCCTTGAGCTTGTTGACAATGCGGTTAGCATCGACCAGAGCGCACTTCTCACCATCCATAAAGCTCTGGACAATCGCATCCTTGACATCACCAGCGGGCCATGTGGGACCGCACAGGTAAAAGTGGCCCTTGAGCTTGGGGTCCAGGAGGTACTTGTGCAGAAGCGCGCCATCCTCGTTCATCTTGTGCTGGATGTACACCTTCTTCTTCTGGTCACGCGAGAACGCCAGGCGCAGGTGCGTGAGCAGACCATCGGCATTGTATGCCTCAAGTTCCTCACCGTACAGGTACTCGTTGGCGCGGTTACGCGAACCAAAGTACAGGATCATAGGGCCAACTTCCAGACCCTGGGCCTTCTGCCAGGCACGCTCCTGGATGAAGGCACGGAAGGGAGCCATACCTGTACCAAGACCGGCCATGATCACTGGCTGGTGAGGCTCTGGTGGCAGAGTCATGACCGAGGGCTTGATCGAGACGGTGATGTGGTCGCCGACCTTGAGCGAGGTCAGGTAGCGTGTACACTGACCATAGCGCTGCTTGCCCGAAGGTGTGACCCAGTCGACAGCGACAATGAGCAGATGGACCGAGTTGGGGTGGGCCTTCTGCGACGAGGCAATGGAGTAGTGACGAGGCTTGATGGGAGGCAAGATCTGGAGCAGCTCAGGGACCGATGGGTGGGCAGAGGGGAACTCGCGCAGGATATCGGCGTGCGTCAAGGTCTCGTCGACACGTGCCTTAAACTCGGCAGCGCCCTCGGAGGAGATGAGGTACTCGAGGCGCTCCTTCTCGGCAGGGTTGGTGGCATAGCGGACCAGATCGGCATAGAAACGCTTGGATGGGCGACCAAAGAGATCCAGCTGCTGCTGCAGGACCTGGAAGAGGGTGTTGACCTGGCTGAAGGGCTTGGCATCGGCAGGAGCGTTCTTGGCTGGCTGGCGGGGCGCAACAACGATCGTCTCGGGCTTCTCGCCGTAGAACTCGATAAAGTCGAGGACCTCCTGGGTGTCGTTCCAGCCGTGGATACCGAGAGCATCACCAATCTCGTACTTGAGACCAGTCTTGAGCGTGTCCAGCTCCAGATGGAAGACGTTACGGTCGTAGGTCGTTGGGGTGAGGCGCTTGTGCTCTGTGATCTGCACGACGTAGTGATGGTCGTCCGACAGCTTGTGCTGGGTGCTGTAAGCCTCGCCAAACATCAGCTGGAAGGCAGCCTGGTGCCATGTGGCAGTCTTGGCCAAGGGCACCTCACTCTCCTCCTCAGCCTTGGCAGACTTGGTAGCGGCCTTGGACGATGCCTCGAATGCGCCAGCAAGACCACGGATAGTGGGTGTCACGCGCTTGGGAAGTGCCAAGGCAGCGGCCTTGTCGGCGTCACTGAGTTCGATCGAAAGCCAGTTGGCGTTCTGGGGCACCTCGACAACCTCCTTGTCGACCTTCTCAACCAGCTCGGTGATAAGCTCCTTGAGGACTCGGTTGTTGGACGAATCGTATTTCTGCTCAATCTTCTCAAAGGCAGCATCGCGCAGGTTCGAGGAGAATGTCTTGAGGATAGCAATCTCGCCCAGGAGAGTCTTGCCAACGCTGGCGAGACCAAGGTCCTTGGCAATGGTATCCAGATCGATCAGCAGAACACGGATCTGCTTGGCACCAAGGGCCAGGCGGAAGGCAGCGGAAGTCTTAGTCTCCAGTTCGTCGGCAGTCCAAGGAGTGTTGATGAGCAGGACAGCACCATCCTCGAGCGAAGCCAGAACGTCGTATTCTTCGAGGATCGAGGCATCTTGGACAGCAGCATAGCTGGCAGTGGCCGACTCGGCAAAAGGAGCCGAAGCCGACTTTGTCAGCTGCACGCGCGTCTCAATGACCGCAGTGTGGCGGAAAGAGTTGACACGCGAGCTGTGCTGGACTCGCTTGGCAACGGTGGTCGACAGGTGCTTAGCGACGTGAGCAGAGACAGGAGCTGAATCTGCTGTCTCCCAGAAGATAGCCTGTCGAACGTCATTGCTCGAGGCCTCTGCCTCTGCAACCACAGTAGCGAGATCGACCTCACCTTTGCTGGCCTGAGCAACAACAGCCTTGAGCCAGCCCTGCGAGAGCGAGTTGCCATACTGGCCATACTTGACATTAACGACCTTGGGCTTAGAAGCGCCAGTCCACAGGCTGAGCGAGGCGGAAACATCCAAGAAGAGAGGACCAGGAGCAGTCGAGCTCGAGACGGGCTCCACGACAACAATCTGCTTAGCCGACTGAGGAACGGCCTTAAGGAAATGCGAGAACGACCAAGGGCGGTAGAGGCGAACATTCAGCACACCAACCTAGATAAAAAGAAAAGAAAGTAACATTGGAGGTGTTGATATTGTGAGTATCTCATGTATATCAAAAGAATGAATCGCCATTCATTCTTGCCTCAAATCTACATGGAATATCCAAAGTGATACGATACATACCTTGTTACCGAGATGATGGGCAACACTGGCGGCAGGACCAAAGACGACAACAACAGTCTCGGCATCGGCAGGGCCAGTGTACTCAAAGGCCTTGTATGTGCGACCGAGGAGAGCCGAGGCACGCTCAAAGATGCCCTCGACGCCAGAGACCAAGGCGGTCTCGTCCTGTCCAACGACAGTCTTGCGGTTCTCGCTCTTGACAAAGGAGGCAATGGCCTGATCTTCCACAGTGTTAATGCTTTCAACCTGATGAGAAGTCTGAACACCATCAAGAACGTGGATGACAGACTGGGCAGTGCCAGCAGCAATAGCATGGGCCAGGATAGAAACATCGTAAGCCTCCTGGACAGTGTTGGAAGCAAGATACAAAAGACCGGTCTCACGAGCGACCAAGACATCTGAATAGTCGCCACGAAGGACATTTAAGTCAGCATCGGCGGTCTCGGCAGCCACATGGAAGACGACAGGAGTGGCGGAATGGGCGAGCTGGTACAGGTTGGGAACCATGTTGAGGATGGCTGCTGAGGAGGCGAGAGTCGAGACAGTGTCGTTCTTAGAAGCGTCGGAGGAGACGGCACCTTGGATAGCAGCAGCAGCATTGGCACGAGTTGTCATTTCCAAAACCTGGGGAGCCAGCGTCGACCCCTTGGCGTTGCTGATGCCAGCGCGCGACCAGTGCTGGGCCGATGTGCCGAGATGGGCCTGGGTGGATGTTGAAGGATAGACAAAAATAAGATCTGAAAGTGCGTACGACACATGTTCGACGGCAAGATTGCCCGAGAAGAGCTGGTGGAGATCGACCTTGCCGGCTTGGCGGCCGAGCGCCAGCTTGGATCGCAGAGTCAACGACACAGACTCATCTTCAATAACAGTAACAGCCGACGAAGGACCCTCGGAAGAGGTGACCGAGACGTTGTCATCCTCGACCTTCTTGGAGACCTTGGTAGTGGTAGTGGTAGTGGTCGTAGTAGATGTGGTGGTAATTGTGATCTTGAGGCTGGACAGAGCCTTCTGAACATCAGTAGTTTTTGTGAGTGCTGAGGCAAGTTCCTCGAGCTGGCTGGTTGTCAGAGAAGCGAGTGTGTGCAGTGGGACTGACTGAGCAATCTGCTGAAGGGAGACAAGTGCAGCATTTTCCTTGTGTTGATCCAGATGCTCGGTGAGGATAATCTTTTTGACAAGCGAGATGTTGGCAAGAGCCTTGGTGAGCTGTTCCGAGGGATCCGGAGGAGCCTGGAAGGAAGGAGCAGGGTTCTTGGAGAACAAACCTGCAGTGTTGGCAAGGGTATGGAGGAGTGTCAACATGATGGGTATGCAGGCCTCCAGACAATGAAGGACAGGCTAGAAGGGAGAGGGGAGGGAAGGGGAAGAGTGGGGAGTGAAGAAGGAAAAGAGAAGAAAGAAATTAAGTGGCAAGACCTTTAAAAGAAAAACTCAAGGTGGAGCTTTGGACGGCCGGGTGGACGGAGAAAGAGATCGATGAAGAGAAAAGGGTACAAAAAAAGGGTTGGATAGACCAACGAGAGTCTGTTGTTGTATGCTCACGCATTGACAAATCTCGAGCACGCCATCTGCTCGCCATCCTTGTATGTGGTAAAGTTTGGCCTACTGTCTTGATTGAGACGGGGGGAGGGAGGGAGGGGCAGGTGGCTAAGCGATTTATGGTGTTATCTTTTATTATAATCTTGGTACCCGGTTCCTCATTCTAGGCAACAAGGACCAAGTGAAGAGAGAGCATCACTACGCTGGTGCTTGCTTTTTCATTCATATCTATGGGAAGACAATCATTTCGATCAACCATCCGGTGTGACGAAGCCGCATCTCTTTCACAATTCAAGAGATATGATATGTCAAGTGCTGATATGGGATGTTCGCATAAACACACACATGCTTTTTTCCTCCCTCCTCTCTTCTCTTGACCACAAAATCCCATAGCTATCTCTCATGTTTGCTCCCTCGTAATGAAGAGAATGAGAAGGTGCGACAGGACAAGAGAGAAAGTGAAGAGGGAGTAGGAGGGAGCCAGGCCTTCATGATGCAAGAAGCTCAGCCTCTCTCCTCCCCTTAGTGAAGAAATATGGCACATTTGATAGATTACTCCAATTGCAACAGATTCGCAGTCCCACCCACGTTGAATCGCGCCATATCTCGCGAATGTGTGCACATCTCTCTTTGGGCAAACCCTTTTTTCTTGTGCAACCCAAATCTCCCTTCCCCCCCCCCAAATTATCGGATTCCTCTGACACATTATTCCATTACTCGACAATTGTGGGCAGCGGGGAGGGGTTCTTTTATATCTGCCCAGCTCCTACTTGCCGTAGAAGTGGGGCTGTTGGTGTACTTCACCTTCTCTCTACCATGCTCGCAGGCTGTACCACGTGAGGATACCTCTTGTTGCTCGGTGTGATATTCCGAAGCACGCAAACACAATAAGAGAGAGTTAATTCAGGGCCCTGTTTCAAGTCCAGCATACCTTGACATGCCAATTATGACCAAAAGAACGTTAAATACTCCACTCATCTTTCCCTCTCCTCCATTCTCTGTCTATCTCTGCACAAATAACTTGTCTCTTTCCACACACGATTTTTTTCTTCTGGAATCAGTCTGTCCAAGTGCACTGAGGGAGGAATTAAAGTGAAGCCTAGGCTTGTGCTGTTCATCATGCAAAATGACGAGGACTACGCTGATGGAACCGTTTTTCAGCAGTCAAATCGGCAGTTCATCTTACTAGAACCAGCTTCTTGCAGAGAGGCTATTGGACATCATGTGGTGCAGCCGGCCTTTCTACCCTTATTCTTTCATTCTTTCACACCATCTTAGCTTGCAAGCCCCTGGGTAGCCAACTACTTGTGGTACTTGTATTGCATGTTTGTTATGTGTGCCTGTGTGGAGAAATAACCTGTGGCTATTTTACGCTGCTATTGTTGCCATGCCATGTTGGGCTCATCACGGCTTTATTGCCAACCAAGTTTATGTTTGGGAATGAATTTCTACGAAATCACTTGTACGTACACGAAGACTTTTACGTTCCCAAGTGTTACTACAGGCACAACAGTACAAGTACTGCATTCATATCTTCCTCTAACCATCGGCATCCCTCCAGGATGGTATATAAACTGCCCATAAATCTGCTCTTTGAGTGATGGAACAGAGTCACCCATGCAAACAAATAGCATATCAACAATACATATTCATTTCTGTCAGTCATCAACATGAGTATGAAGATTGCTAGGCAGATGCAGGGAATGTTTACAAATGGATACAAGAACTGGAGACGAGCATCAAAAGTGTTAAGACTAGTGATAGAAAAAGAAAAGCATTAAGTAAAGGCGAGAAGCACAGTGAATAAATTGAAAATGCATGTATGTAATGAAAACGAAAATCCTATTCACAGGAAAAGATACACTTGCCACTCTACTTCCAAGGTGGCGATTTCAATTGTTATTCAATTGGAAGAACAGTGCATGATAAAAGCCTAAGTCTCCAACGTCGTACGGGAGAACATTACCAATATGTCTTTGTCCTGGTTAATAACAATAGAGTCGTCTTTCTTCCTCCTCATCGAGGCCGTGAAGGTGACGATCTTTATCAATATATGAAGGAGCTGATTGAGAGAGAAATGGCGATCGATTATAGCCAAGCGGACTACCATGAAGCGTTGGTGAAGGAGATTTGAGTTAAACAACACAATGGTTATATTTTCCTGCAAGGTGCGAGATTACTATCCTTGATAAGCCAACAATCCAGTTGATTCCTGCCCATCAAATCTCCAAAGACGTTGCTTTTACCACCACAACATGTCAAGTTGCTCTTAACGAAGGGGTCAGTATCTCCACCATCCATAGTACGGAGTATGGAATCTCCGCTGAGGTTGGCGCTGAACCCTTTGATGTAGCTGTGAAGTTTACCGCATCGTCTAGCTATGGCCTCAGTACCGCCTCGGAAATTAAGACTGCCACCACATACAGCTTCGATTTGAAAAAGGACGACACCAGATACATTGGTATGGTGAATGCCCAAAGTTCAGCCAGAATGCGCGTCAGAGGATGTCGACGCCCAGTTTTTGACGTTTTTTGTCCAAATACATGTCGCATTTATCCTGCCCTGGATATTGAAGAAATTGGGCACCATGAGGCTGTGATTTTGAAAAACGGTATTCCTCGCAGCTTTGATGGTTTCATTTACTGGTAGAAAGACTATCTCCATCGTTTGTCTATATAAAATTTAAAGTGGCAAGATTATTGTAAACTGATCTCTTATACAATAAAGGATGTCACTGAACCTCGCGACCCTGATCATATCCAGAATTGATATATCACATTTGAACTGGGTAGCTATGTGGATATTAGAGTTGATTTGGGCTAGCAAGTGGAGACAAGAAGGCTTGAGGAGAGAAGTGGACACGGAGGAAGATTTATTGATGAGGCAGATGTGAGTTCGAGAGAGTGAAAAGTCTGGGAAGTGCGATTGGAGAACAGAGATGATCCAAAAGAGAGGACGTAAAAGTGGTAAGCAGATAAAAGTCGAAGGGGGTGAATACCTGTTGGAGATGATAATGGAAAAGAAGAGTTTTTTTTTTGCCTGAGGTCATTTACGCGTAACGACTCATCCCTGGCCTCCAAACGCCTCGCATCGAACGCTGAACTAGCTACTAAATGGCCACAAGTATTGGTCCCTGCAATTCGGCATTCAGACCCATCTTAATCGATATCCAAGGATATAGGTTATTTAGATTTATTGTAGACTAGTGACGTGATTGTTGTATTTATATGCTCAAGCTTGAGCACCTGGGAAGGATCACCATAAGTACTCCAGCCTGGCGCCTCAGCACTTTACCATGCCAAGTAAGCATAGGGCTTGTGTGGCCTAACCTGTGGGATGGTGGGAGTTGAGTGTAGGTTGCACCTCGTAGTCCTGGAGGATGCGTTAGTTCTGAGGCGGGGGAAAGCTTTTCTTAATAGAGGAATGACTTGTTCATTCCTCATTCTTCATGGACACACAAAGTTTCTTTTTTTGGATATTCGTGAGGGGGAATTTCTACCCTCAGGAGACAAATATCGATGTACACACGCCGCATCTTGTTGCTCCATCAAACTTGAGAGGTAAAACAAGAGCATGTGTGATCCGTCACGTCAAATGAGCTTAATGTCCCATTTCCATTTTTAGACATCTCTCCTGCTATAAAAATGCCACCCCAAAGCCCGTTCAGAAATTCACAGCCTTTTTCCTTCGTTTAGCCTTCTGCTTTCCTTCTTTCCTTCTTTCTTTCCCACTTTTCTCTCAACCTTCCCTTTTTCTCCCATACAGACCCAGGAACATGACGAAGCGCCAATCCGTAGATGAACCCATGGAGGACGTCTCTTCCAACAACACAACAACGACTCAGGACCTCAAGAAGCTAAAGCAAGGCCATGAGGCTTCGATGGAGGACAGTTACGAAAATGACCTCTATGAGATCAAGTCCGACTTCCTCAAAAAGTCCATCTTTGAGATCTATTACATGGAGGTTCAAGCTCGTGCAGAAGTTGTTCGACTCATGCTTGAATACGTTGGTGTAAGTACCATTGGTCCTATCAAGGATATCGAGGGAGGGGTTTCCCTCCTTATCGTCAATTGATACTGACTATTGATCACTCTTTAATTACCGTTATTTCGTGTCCATCGTTCATGTAGGCTACCTACAGGAACCGTGCTCCTGTTGAGTGGCCCAAGGGCAAGAGCGAGACCATGTTTGGCTACCTCCCACAGCTTATCCATACCAAGCCCGATGGTAGCAAGTTTGAGCTTTCCGAGACAAAGTCAATTGCCAGATACATTGCCATCCTGTTTGGGCTGTGGGGCTCCACTATTGAGGAGGAGGCCACACTTGACATGCTGATGGAGAGTATCTCGGAAAACATCTTACAGCACCTTGTGGAAGAGATATGGACCAAGCCAGATGCCAGAGAGCTGGCAAGTTTTGAGCGTTTTATGGAGAAGGCAAAGCTGGTGTTCGATGGTATCGAGCGCTTTTTGGTCAAGAATGGATCGAACGGCTACTTTTTGAACACCAAGACGACGTTGCCTGATTTTGCTTTATTCAGCTGGCTCGAGCATTTCTTCATGAGCTACAATGAATCGGCAAAGAAGCATTTCTCGCCAACGTCGTCGTATGCTAGCATCTTCAAGGTTTACCAGCGCCTGAACAACCATCCTCGCATTCGCCATTACATTGACGGTGGCCGCTGGAAGATCAAGCCATCGTCTCCTTTCCTGTCAATGAACTCCACAATCTTCTTTGTCAACGACGCGGACAAGATGCACAAGTTCTACACCGAGACGCTCGGACTGAAGTGTGCGGTCGATGTCGAGCCATCACCAGGACATCGCTACCTGGAGTTTGAATTTCCATTTTCGCAGACCAGGCTCAGTTTGGTGAATGTGGGCGAGGACTGTCCCGCCGTCATGAAAAAGACGACGCCTGCCGATTCGGTTATTCTCAATGTGCAAGACGTCTTTGATGTCCACGCCATGTTGACCAAGAAGGGCGTGGAGTTTCACCTTGAACCAATGGATCAAGGTTGGGGCTGTGTTGCAGAGTTCAAGGACCCAGAAGGCAATTTGATTTCAATCACATCTTCATCTAAGCTCGGTGGTTCTTCGGCGTGAACGTGGCTCTTTGTTTTTAGTCAAAGTTTTTTATATTGGTGATACTCCTTTCAGTTTTTCTAGCTGCCGTTCGATGTATGTAACATATATATATATATATATTTTGCGTATGCATTGGTAAAAGCACCATGGACAATAAATTCATATTCTCTGAAATCAATTTTATTCGACTGAAATTATGAGTCTGTGGATGACATGACTAAGGGTACCCACTTAACCATGGAGAGCATTAATCAGGAATATGTCCCAACAAACGGAAAACTCCCAGAGGATGAATGGATCGAGTGTTGGTCGGGAAAAGAAAGAAAAGAAAGGTGTTCAAGAGCGCCGTGTGAACTTATTATTGGGCACAAGGAAAGAACAGCCGCATGATTGTATTACCTTGTACATAGATGTTTATTTGTGAGGATAAAAGTCAATTTGAGGTCTGGGCGCCTATATAGTGTATAGCCAATCATGATTGAACGCTTCAGTATGAGCACTGCGCAGTAAGAACAGCCCACCCCTTGTTGGGGTGGCAAAAAGGTGAGTTGACATGTGGCATAGTCAACTGGAGGGGACGCTATATTAACTGCTTACTCCAGCTCTATATCGAAATGGGAAAAATCACGCCTGAGCGGCGAGTATATAAACCTCTCTGATCCGGCCCCCCACGCACCCACACTCACTTTTTCCTTGCCTGTTGTACAAACTCTTCTCCTCCGCAACAACACCACTACCACTTCTCTCCACTCCATTCACTGCAAAGATGACAAACACCACGTTTGAGCACGAGCTGTACGAGATTAAGAGTGACTTTTTGAAAAAGTCCAAGTTCGAGGTTTATTATATGGAATGCCGCGCCCGTGGCGAGGTTCTTCGTATGTTGCTGGAATTTGTTGGCGTATGTATCACCCTCGCCCCTTCTGTCCCTGCTGTTCTACTTTGCATTTGTTGGGTCTAAGAGACTTGTTTAACGACCATTCTTAACGATCGTTCTCATCCCATGCTGACTTTTCATTTATATACCAAAAAGGCAACATACTTTAACCGCCCTACAGTTGACTGGCCTCAAGGCATGAAAGATACATTCTTTGGCGTCGTCCCGCAATTGACTCACTTCAAACCCGACGGCACGACTTTCAAGATGAGCGAGACCCACGCTATAACACGTTACCTTGCCCGTCTCTTTGGCCTCGATGGTGCAAACATTGAAGAAAACGCTACGCTGGACATGTTGTTGAGCAGTTCCTCTGATAATATCCTGGATGTTATGAGGGAAGAGGTCTTTAAGAAGCCTAACCCATACGAAGAAGCCTCCTTTGAGCGCTTCCTTGAAAAGGGAAAGTACGTTCTGGATGGTTTGGAGCGCTTCCTTGTCAAGAATGGATCGAACGGTTACTTCTTGGGTACAAAAACAACGTTGCCTGATTTTTCTTACTTTGACTGGATGGAGTTCTTCTTCTCAAAGTATCCAGTTGGGGCGGCCAAAGCATTTGAGAAGGAGCGACCTGCTTCATTCAAGCTCTATCAGCGACTCAGCAGCCATCCTCGAATTCGCGCTTATATCGACGGTGGCCGCTGGAAGTATCGATCGTCGTCGCCATTCCTCGGTGTGGCAACGGCAGGATTCTTCACTAAGGACTGGGAAAAGGCGCACAAGTTTTACACAGAGACGCTAGGCCTCGAGTGCACACTGAACGTCAACCCAGCACCATCGATGGATGCCAACCAGCGGTACCTTCAATATTCACTGCCGTACTCGGACACCAAGTTCTCGCTGTTCCATCCAGGTGCGAAGAAGATGGAGAAGCGCGGTGGTGATGTGATCACGTTCAAGGTTCATAGCGTCGAGGACGTGTATGCCGATCTGACAAAGAAGGGAGTCGAGTTTAAGTTCCCGCCCACGAAGGAGACTTGGGGTATCCACACACAGCTTGTTGATCCCGATGGTAACCGCGTAAATCTTGTCAGCCATATGACCTATTAGGAGAGAACAACTGTTAGTATATAGTATAGTATAAGTGCACTCCCCTCCTTGTTCTTTGTTACCGAATGTATACTCTTTTTTTGTTTGAAACCCATTGATATTTCAATTTTGGACATGCCGGGGCTGCATTATCAAAGCCACAGTTTTCCCTAGACTGGATGTTCTTTTCCAAAAGTGTGTTCCTGAGCCTGATCTCGGACCTTTGTACCCCCGACACACAATCCGATTTTCCTCTTCTCATTGACCACGACCTGCACACTGGGACCATTTTCTTCAGCCCACCAAAACCCAATTCACCTGTCTATGATCTTCTGCTAAAGTCTTGACCATAATAACTTCATACCAGATTGAATTAAGACAAAGAGTGTACGTTGGCTGCATACGGTTGATCCCTTCCATCCGACAGAGAATTAACGGAATGAAGTATAAAAAAAAGGACTATGGATGTCGGCTGATCAGAGAAGGTTGTACATTCGCGCGTTCATAAATAGGCCTTCTTCTTCGATCCATATACAAGATTACCATGTCCTTACCATTGGCATCCATTCGTCGTTCGCCGGCAGCGGGAATGTCAACGCGGTCCATGAGTACGACCGCTCAACCACGTATGAATACCCGGGAGACGCGGCACTGGATCAAGGCCATGTACAGACTGACTTTGAAGCAGCCATTGAGCCACACCTCATACCACTGTCACCCACCCGCACGCTCATTTTGGCACTCTTCCCGATCGCGCTCACCGCGCTTCCTGGCATGGAGCTCTCACGACATCTTTAAGCCTTCTGCCTCCTCCAACATACCCTCGGCTGTTTCTCGCTCAACGACGGATCGGATCAGTAAAACAGAAGTAACGCGACCACAAACCAACCCTTCACTATCGGCGCCATCATCTTCGTCTTCTTCATCACATGCCTCGTCGTCACCATTGTCATCTCCGGCGTACAGGAATGTTTCGAGGGATCGGATAGAATCGATTGCACACTACCCTGACCGGGCTGCAGGAGAGATGCTCGAGCCTAATGTAACATTGCTTTTGAGGGAGTCTCATGGGAAGAATGCAGGCTCACTGGCACTTGGTGCAGAGACATATCAGCCAATAGGCAAAGAGTTGAAGCTTGATCAGGCAACCCACAAAGCCAGGCCGGATTTACTCCAGTTTGACCCTTTCAGCTCACGGAGCAGCATGTCAACACCTTCAGAGCGTTTGAGATCTTCTACAAGACCCACGACCAGGAGTACCATGCGATCGCAGCATTTTATGTGGGCAGCTCGACTTGATCAACAACGCGCTCCTGAGTATGTGATCCAAGACATGCAGGAGGGCGCTTCCTACAGCAGCCGGCATTTCGACCCATTCTCAAAGTACGAGGGCGACGTGTTTCGTCAATGCAAGCAGCCAGAGACCCCGCCTCCACTAGAGACGCTGCTGATGGATCGACTTCATCCTCGTACAGGAGGAGCCTCTATGGTGCCCAACACCCAGTTTTCGGGATTCAGTGCTCGGGATTTCATGTCACTCTCTGCAAACAGTCGACTCGGTGTGGAGCTGTTTAGATCGGACAATGCCAGCCAAGAACATATGATCCTAGCACGTTCATCTGACGATCCTGTGCCATCATCTATGCCGTATTTAGCATCAGAAACAGTGGGAGAAAATGGCAGCTGGGACAGCCTGTCATCAACCACACGAGCTGAACCAACACTACCTTTGATTACGTTTGCCGAGGAATACAAAGCACTGATGGCAACAATCTTCAACCCAAACCAACAAACCATCTCAGCAGCAGCATTGGAGGCAGAGCTCTTCCGTTTTGGCAGCATTGTTCAGGAGCGGATCTTTGATGTACCATCTTTCCTCCAGAGTTCTTGGAGCCGACAAGACCTTGTCATTCTGGGCCTGGAACGAACTGTGCAGGAGGCGATGGCCGAGCGGGTGACAATGGCAGAGAAGGTGCGATTGGCCGAGTTGTTGTGTCGACACGACATGCAAGACCTCTTGTCCATGTCAACGCTAAACTCATGGAAGCACCTGCTGATGCAAGCCCCAAAGAAGGAGTTTAGAAAGGCTGGCATCGAAAAGACGGCATGGCGCTCTAGGCTGGATGCTACACTAGAACGGATCCGAGCACACAAGGGGATGACGAAGGATGCGTGGGAGGCACGCACGATGCCCTTCCGTACAAAGCTGGCTATTTTCCGAAAGTCGGGCATTCTGCCTACCAAGCACGAGTACCACGAGTTTATGTTGCTAGGACTCAAGGCTGAGCGTTATGATCAAGTGTATCAAGCGTTCCACCATTTGGTCGAGCACGGTGGCGTGGCTGACACAAGGTTGTACACCATGTACATTACAGCATTAGTGCGGCAGGGTCGGATGGACCATGCAGTCGAGGTCCTGCGGGGAATGGAGCGTATGAATGTCAAGCCATCCGTAGTTACCTACGGCGTGATGATTGATGGCTATGGTAGGCAACAGGATGGAGCTGGCATGCTGTCAACATTGGAGGCGATGCAACGAGCAGGAATCGAGCCCAACCTCCCCATCTTTTCATCACTGCTGGCCAACCTTATCCGCGGCAAGGAGTTCCACAAGGCTCTGAAGGTCCACGATCAACTGATTGCATCCAAGCTCGAACTGGACGACACAACCAAAAACAGTCTGATCAAACTGCTGCAGCATACCAAGGGATCTCAGACGGCATATGCTTCGCTACTGGAACGTCTTGAAGTGAACAAGAACAAACGCCCTTACTCTTCTAAAGGAGAATCGCAGGATGTGCCCACCACAGATTCTTGCCGGAACCGCCAGTCGGGTGAGCTCGCAGGGTTCAACAAGGCGCTAGACGGATTTGCGGATGCGATGGACGTTGCTCAGTTTACAGCAGCATACACAGCTATGCGACAGCGCGGACTGGACCCTAATCTGTACACATACAACACTCTGCTCAAATTTTACAGGCGCGCTGGAAGCCGACTTCAAAACTCACTCAACATTCTCAAAACGATGAATGCCAAGTACCCGTCTCACCAGGATGTTGTCGCATACACCACAGTCATGCAACATGCAGCGGCCATGGCAGCGGCGAGGGCGCACTCTCAAGGCATGAGCTCACCAAATAATAATACCTCCGCGCCGAACACCAGCGGCAACGGTAACAACGGCGGTAATGGCAGCACGGACGCTATTGAGCCGATTGAGGTGGCATGGAACCTGTACGACGAAATGATGCAGAAGCAAGTGCGTCTGGATCTGAAGGCCTACGTGACACTGATTGACCTGATTGGCCAGGACCCTACCTCAGCACAAGCACGGGCGATGATTCGCCAGCACTTTATCGCTGGTCCCCACCGACTCGGGTTCACGGTCTCGCCGGAATGTGATCGGGCGACGGGCCTGGGACTCGCAGGAATGTTGTACGTACAGTTGTTGAACCAAGGACTGGAACCAAACGAGCACGTGTTTGGTAGTATGATGAACCTGGTGATTCGACGAGGGTATATTCGGGAGGTCGAAGCCATCTACACGGAGATGGTAGCCAGGCGCGGAATGGCACCGAACACAGCATTGTTGACAAACTTGATCCAGGGCTTTAGCCATGTGCGCGACTTTGAGGCAGGATGGAAGGTCTGGGAGTTTATGGTGGCGAACAATATTCCTAGAAATGCCATCACATACAGCCACCTCATTCGGCTCTGCGAGCGATGCTTCCATCCAAACTATCTCGAGGCCATGCGGTGGCAGCATCAGCAACAGCAACAGCGACTACAGGACGAAACATCCGATCGGTTGGAGGATTCCATGCCGGAGTTTGACCGGTACGGTGTACGAATTGAGCGCTTTGGCGAAGATGCCGTCAAATTCCAGCAGCTCAAAGCGGAGCGCAATAGCAAGACGAATCGAGCTCTAGGTCTTTCCCATTCCGCCGATCGTGTTGTGGCGCCTTCTGGTGGTTTTGTTGATCGATATGGCCTACCATCGAGCCGTGTAACCGCTACTACTACTACTGCTGCTTCAGCAACAGTGACCTCGACGACCCGGGACGGCAGCAAAAAGTCCAAATTCCGAGAATGGGTTCCAGAGGAGCTCTGTGAGGCCATTGATCAGCAGATGAAGGCTGATGGCGTTTCATGGAGCAAGGTGCAGCGGTTCCGCAAGGGCATTCGGGAAATGAAGCCGTGGGATCCAATTGTGGCCAAGGTTGAACAGCTGCGAGTCGATGCCTCAGCTCCGCCCACTGACAAGGCTAGCACACGTGATCACTCTGCTCTCCAGAGTGATTCTTCGTTGTCGTCTCCTACATCGTCTGCACCGGAAGTGTCGAATCTGTCATCAGCATTATCGTACGAGCCTTTGGCTGGTGGCCATGGTGAGAGTATTATTGCAACATTGGATGTTGCCGGACCGGGACTTGGCCATGGCTATATTCCACAACGGACACTGCCGCCGAATATCCATATCGAGTGGGATAGTGAGGCTCAGATGCCTGTGCTCTGCGAGAGTAAGGCCGGAAAGGACGCTGAATTCCGTCCGTTGGATTCCAAGGAAGTGCTGCGACAGTATCCGTTTTTGGCCAGCAACTCGTTTGAATGGTGGAAGACCTATCGTGCTGGAGCGAAGGCGTCATCTTCTTTCTCAGCCACAACTTCAGAGCAAGGGGTTGGTGAGGACCATTCTCAGCAAAAGGCAGACAGAAATGGAGCCGAGAGTCATGCTAAACGAGTCCAAAAGATGGAAAAGAGACGCGTCAAGGCTCTGCAGGCACGCGCCAAGTCGTTGTGGACAGATGAGGCTGTTCAGCAGATGGAGGAGGAAGAGCGTGCTTATGCTATTCCTGGCAGACCTTAGCGTACAAAACATTAAATGTAAAAAAATGTTACATATCTATCACCACACTGATAACAATGTACTTTTACAATGATATTCAATGCCCTTCGCTCTTTATTTTAATTGTTTATCACTTTTTTCTATTGCTGATTGATTAATGGTCTTGACGTGTCGCGTTGGTGGCGCGGGTCATGACAATCGCCTCCTCATATGGGCCGTCATAGTCGTCGTGCGCAGGAACAGGGCGTGGGGGCGGCTGTTGTGGAGGATGGAAAGGAACAGGGTCGTGGTACTGGTGCATTTCAATGACATGTTCATAAGGAGGATGCTGAGATTGTCTCCCCGCAGGCATGACATCGCGATAAGGATCTCGGTTGTCATAGTCACGGCTTCGATCGCGGTCAGCGCCTGCCCTATGAGGGGCCATAGAAGTCCGTCCTCGTTCCTTATAATTATATGCATCGTTCTCATGGTGTGGTGGGGTATATTTGTCATAATAGTCTCGCCTGGCCGGCTGAGGCTGATAGTCTCGATGGTTCGGGAAGCGATGATATGGACGACGAGTGTCGTAACCCATGTCATCGGCGCCGGGCCCGTATGGATGACCACCTCGGTAGGCACCAGCACCACTTCTTCCACCTTCTTGCTGTGGCTGTCGCCGTTGTTGGTCTAGCCATTGCTGGTATTCATACTCTCGAAGATGTGGTGGCGCATAACGCGAAACTGGGAGCAGGGTCTCGGGTGAGGGTGGGCCAGGTGGTGCGGCATACCGGCCGCGGCGACCATAAGGGACAGGCATGGATGTCGGGAGACGAAGCGGAGGAGGGTGTGACGAGGGGGCGAAGCCATACTCAAAAGCCGCTTGAGGGTCTGAGGCACGTGGATCACCGCCAATGGCGGCTGCATCATAGTCACTGTCGTGCACAGGACCATAGGCTTGCTGGTAAGAAGCATAAGGATGGTGAGGAAGTACAGCAGGAGCAGGAGGATAGGGCATCCTGGCCGAAGATGGACCTCCTCCAATACCACCTGCATATTCTCGTTCCCGCGAGTCACCACGTCGTGATGGTGGCGGCCTAGAGCGGAGTGATGGATCATGATGGCTTGGAGGCAACTGCTGATAGAACCTCCTGCGGGCTGCAAAGTGGCTCGCCTCCCCATCTTCGGAGGGCAGTGGTGGCGAGCGCTGACGCTCGTCATAAACAGGGTAAGGTCTGCGGCCGTAATCGTGACCCCTAATACCACCAGTACCACTACCACCACGGTTGGATCCGCTAGAAGTGAGACTGTCCATGCTGTACCGCCGAACTGGCTCTGGTCGTCTCATAGATCGTGGCTGTGGCTCTTGGGTATAGGTTCTTGGAGCACTGCCCTCTTTACCCGCGATGGCACCCGTATCTTTGCTCAAAGGATGATCACTAATAGCAGGGGTATCGTTCTTGCCATCTTTGTCTGGCAAAGGTGGTGGGCGGTCGGGGACTGGTGAGATGGAGGAGACACTTCTTGGGGGAGCACCAGGGTCAGTGGGGGTCATCGCTTCATCCTTTGGAGTGACATTTGTGTCTATTGCAGCAGATGTATGCTCAGTGTGACCAATGCCTTCTCCTAAGTGATCTTCATGAGGAGTAGTGGTAGCAGCAGCAGCAGCAGCAGCAGCCATAGCAGCCTCATGCTCCCGCCGCTGCTCTTCTTCTAGCTGCTCAAGGTGTTGGCGCCATAGTTCCTGTTGTTGATGAAAATGATACAATTGCCGCTCCTTCTCCAGTCGTTCCATCTGCTCGACGTACTTATCATGGTGTCGACTATGGCTAGTGGTGGAAAGATCGGTATGAGTGAGATTGAGTAGATCTGGATCCGAATGGCTGGCTTCTCGGCTGTGGTAAAACATGCTTGATGACGCACGGCTCGTACTCTTGTCCTCCTGCTCGTCAGCTGAGCCTACGCCTTCTGGGGCCAGATGCTGATGCTGGGAGGCATAGCGATGAGCGAATCGCGAATCTTCAAAGGGTGGTGTGCCAAATGCAGTATAGGGGTCATAACCTGCTACACCTCTGTTACGGCTGCCGTCGCCAAGCTCCATGTCGCGATCTACAAACGGCTGCGGCTGGGGCTCTCGGTAGGGATGAGGCATGAATACTTCTGGGGATTCATCACGAGATAGGGGAGATGATGGTCGTCTTCGTCTCTCCATGTAGTCATATGGTCCTTCTACGTCCTGATGAGCATCCCCCGGTGTGGTGGAGGATAAGTTTCTGAGATGCGGATGAGCGGCGTACAAACCAGAAAGAAGCTCCTTCTTCTTGACAGGCTTGAGTTTAATGCTCGGCACATGGGCAAGCTCGGTACGCGAAGCGGCCTCTTTGGGGAGATATTCAACACCCTTCTTGGTGACGACGACAAGCTTTGCTTTTTCCTCCATACGTTCTTTGTTCGTCATGCCTCCCTGTCCTGCACTGCTACTACCGCCAACGCCTTGTCCGTGACTTTGCGAGTCGCCGCGATCGTGGTGCCTTCGCTTGCCTTTGGAAGACGAGTACCCTGGGACATTGGGGTTATCTCGGATGTTATCCGGATCACTGTCGTCGCCTGCATTACTCGAAGTGCCATCGTCGATAGTGTAGGCGTCATCGATTTCAATGCTCTTTGTGTCAGAACTGTCATCAGCATCGTCGCTGTCAATGTCGCTTCCATCTGAGTCCTTGGAGCGCTTCTTTTTCTTTTTGACCTCGTCGCCATCGTCATCCTCATCGTCAGTGCCATCTTTGTGCTTCTTACTCTTCTTTGACTTCTTTGTCTTCTCATCCTTATCGTTGTCGTCATCATCATCGTCATCATCTTCGCTGCCATCCTTTCCATTCTTCTTTTTAGACTTCTTGTCCTTCTTTTTCTTCTTCTTGTCCTTGCCTTCCTTGGCCAATTTGCCTAGACCAGGCTCGGGGCGAGTACGACCAAAAGCAGTTTCGAGGTCCATGAGTCGCTGGTGGTCTCGGTCGACAGGTAGACCGCGACACCATCGATACAGATACCGGAAGCCGTACCACAGTTCGCGAATGGTATCCAGAGGGTTGAAGGCATCCACGAGACCTTTCCAAATTGGAGTCTTCTTATCGTAGTCCATCAAAGCCTCCCGCTCGGCTTTAGTGAGCAGTTTTTCCGGAGCTTTGGATTTCTTCTTTTCGTCCTTACCCTTGAGTTTGTCCTCTTTCTTCTTGTTGTTGCTACTGTTGCTGGTACTGTCTCCTTTGGTGCCTGGTCTCTTAGACTTGTATCCATTCATTCCATTAGCCATGGTGGAGGATGCCACAGTAGCATTTTTAGGAGAAGAGAGATCGGGGTATTTGTGTTTGGGTGCATCCCGGTCGTCCTGGTGTGGCTGTGAGGTTTCCTGATGACGTTCACGACGGGTTCCAGGAGTGACAGGGGTAGTTGTTCGCGGACGGGGATCGTTCTTCTCAAGGTCAATGTTATCCATGGAGCCTAGACGCGACAGTGACGAGGGATCCTTGTTGTTGTTCTTTGTCAGTGGCGACTTGTCCTTGGGAGGGACAGGCTTGCGGGGTACATATGGTTTGTAGCTATAGGCCTTGAGGTGCAGCAAGGCAAAGCCAAACATCTCAATATCAATGATAAACGCGTTGAGTCCTGTCGCGATATTGGAAGTGGTCCAGTACTCGGATTCCTTGATGACATCTATTAATTTGAATTTGTATCCAAATGGCGAGGAAAAAAAAGACGTCAATGGCACGTAGGTGGGAAAGGAGGGAAGGATTGAAAGAGGTTTCAACTGGTCCTTCCTGTGCTTTTATAGAGGAAAATTTGTTTGATTCGTTTTTTTTCCTTACTAAAGTAGACGAGACCCTCGATGGCAACCATTTGCCAAAAGGAAAAGAAAATGACCTATTGACAGCATGTCCATTGAAGAAAGAAGCGTATTAAGAAGGTGAGCAAATCAAATAAAGATACTAAAAGAATGTTGACAAAAAGAGTCATCCTATGGTCATACCAGCTTGATGGCAAGAAACTTTAGCAGAGGTTGATACTTTTTCAGGTCTTTGTGAATGGTCACGTAGAACATGATCTGCAGAGGAAAAAAAATGTTAATTTCAATGAAAGCAGAAAGAAACGAATCTTGGTAGTATATCGTTCCCGTCTCCTCCTTTTACTACAGATATTGTCTTACCAAAAAGTATGTAGAAATGGATACAGCTGTAAAGTCTATGATGAGAACCCAGACATGCCCAAACTTGGGGCTCCAGCTCTCTTCACAATAGGTGCCTTGGGACTCGAGAACGATTGCCAAGAAGGTGGTGAAGACCTTGAGTGGCACGTACTGAAGGATACCCCATTTCATAAATTGGAGAAAGTGCAGTCGCGAAGGATTGTACTTCATACAGCAGAGTGGAAATAACCAACGCTCAGTCTTTTTGTGGGCCCTGAGGACGCGCTTCTGATCCGCAAGGGTAGATCCAAGGTATTGGAGCATAAGGATGAAGAAGGATGCAACGACAAAGGCCTCGTACAAAGTACGTATTGACTCATAATAGACGGCTTCTCGGACATATACGTAAGAAAACCAAGAGGTGGTGGCGTAGATTGGGACCATTAGAAGGATTCGAACAATATACCGCTGTTGGTTAGGCTATTTTTTCGTTGAAGGCAGTGTAGGTGTGGGTCGAAATAGTTAGCTCGACTATTTTTTTTTCTTGAACAAGACAAAGAAAGGTACCGAAACCAAAACAAAGGAGAGGGGCTGAGTGACCATACATTGGTATAGTATTGGCAATGGCGATATATCAGGATGAAGGAGGTGGCGATGGACATGAGTGTGAAACAACCAGAGATAATCCATCCTACTCGAGGAATATCAAGGGTGATGCCCTTTGACGAAAACAGCCGAGTTGGATCCTCGGGCTTGTGTTCAATAGGGCATCCATGAGCATTGTATGTGATGTTGGGGTGGTGGCCATCCATCCACGCTGTTGTCGCCCTAGCGAGTAGATTTGATGAAGCAGTGTGAAGGATGTGGTGGGAGATGAGTATGATATTTGTTGTAAAGATGAATATGCTCTATTAGCAGAGCGACCTTTTGGCGGGAAGAGGAGCGAAAGAGTGAAAGGAAGGATGAAGAAAAAGAAAAAGAGAACATGCAGAGGCAAGATACCAAAATCGCATGGCTGAGAGTCGGCGATCTTGGCCAGGAAGAGTGAAGTCCAGTGGTTCTTCCGTCCTCCCCCCCCTTCAGGTCGGTCAGCGTGATCAAAACGACGTGTGTGTGTACATCACTTCACCCCCCTCAACTACCCCTCTTTTCTTTAAAAACCAGGGTAGGATGTGATGTCCATTGTACTCATCCACAGCTTTCTGAAAAAAGGGGGCACGTTATTGAAGGCGTGTGATAAACAGGGATTCTATTTTGAAAAGAAGGTGTGAACATGGTCAAGAGCTAAATCCCCCCTCCCCAGAAGAATGTTTGCTTGCCAAACGGTTAATTCGCGTATGCGGCAGTAACGAATGTGCCAGTAACTGGCAGAATGATACATGATGCGCCCCTCTTGGACGGAAGAAGGTGTTACGGCGAGAGAAAAAAGAAGAGAATGCAACATGTTGTCTATCTATTTTCTGAGAAAGAAGGATATCAAGGATCTATTCGTCGGACTCAGTCGTTCGTGAGTATGACGATCATTTTGGAAGACGGCGGTGAAAGGGAGAGACACGAAGGTGTAAGAGAGGGCAGATTGACAAACCAGAATCCTTCGGTCCTGTTGAAAGGGTGTTACTGACAGGGCCAAAAAAAAAGGGGCACCATTGAAAGCAGTCCTAGACGTGCCAAATAAGGGAAGGGCATTTATGCACGTGATATGTGGTCGCATTTAGGTATAAATACGAGTGCACCCTTCTCCTCTCCGTCTCAAAGTGCCTAATTTCTTTTTTCTCTCTTCAATCCTTTCTCTGACTGCAAAAAAATTTATTTCCTTCCATCCTCTAAGCACGTTCCCTTATTGTACTTTTTCTCCCTTCTTTTTTGTCGCCCACTAAAACAGGATACGCGATCACCCTATACTCCTTTTTTGGCACTGCCTTTATTTCCTTTCTTCTCATTCTTTTTATGGGAGTTGAATTGTGTGCTCAGTTCTGAGGGGCTGGTTTATCGTTGTTCTTGATTTCTCGTTCCTCTTTTCTCCCGTTCCTGTCTCCCACTGTCGCTCATCTCTTTTTCTTTGAAAGTAATATACAGATGCACCGATCCAATCATATGGGTCGAGGTGCCCATCCAGGCATGCTGGGCGGCCATGGCGTGCCTACTCATGGTGGGGTTGCTGCTGCTGGAGGTGCTGGTGCCGGTGCTGTAGCCAATGCCCCCAGCGGCATGGGCCACATAATGGGCCCGCCTGGGCACGGTACAGCTGGTCCAGGAGGCATGATGAGCCATGGCGGAAATAATGGTAACAGCATGGGCCATAATGTGGTTGCCAACAGCAATGCCAATGGGAACCTGAGTAATAACCGCGCGCCTCCTCCCATCATGAGCAGCAATGGCTTTCATTCTACCCCTCTTGGGGAGCTGCGACCCAATCTGAAAGGCATCAATCTCGAGATTATTATTTTACACTATGGTATGTGTCTGGCAGAAGGAAAGAGTTAAAAGCGCGCGCAACTGGCACATTCCTGTGTACGAATTTGTACTTCAACACGCGGGAAAAGTGAAGGATGGTGTTTCGTTCTCGTTCTTCCCTCTTTCCTCTTTACCCCTCTCTTTTCTTTTTTACCCCCATCTCCTTGCTTGCTCTTGCATACTTTGACTTGCAGAATTTCATGCTACGTTCTCTAGCCATTGAGGCAACTGAACTAACTTTGTTGTGTACTACATTTGACTGGCTCAAAACTAGTTGGTGATCGACGGATATCGCAAGACAACCAGCTTCTCACCACATTCATTGCGGCCGACAGCACTGGCTGTATCGAACTCGTCATCTGGGGCGAAGATGCTCGGTTACTCAAGGCTGGTGATTTGCTTCGAGTCCATTCTGCGTAAGTTTCAGATGTTTATTCCTGCCATGATGATAGGTTGATCCATGCGAGAGGTCCTACTGGAATAGTGGAAATTAACTGATGCATTGGCCTTTCTTTTGATTGTGTGGGATTGGGGCTTTGATTTACAGTGATACCAAGCTGTTTAAAGGAAAAATGCAAGTGACCACATCGCGGCATGGCAAGTACAAGAAGTTTGGTGAGGACATTCTGCTTTTCAAGGAGAACCCTAATTTTAGTGAGCTTGAATGGGTTCAAGACCCTAATCATCCCCCTGGCGTTCTGGTAAGTAGAAGTGTCGCACGTCACTCTACAATGGATAAGATTCTCTGTGACCCTAGAACGCAAATTCCTAGTAACAATGATCATCTAACGTTTATTTTTTTCCTCTTGATCCGATATAGTCGCCATTGACGAATCAGCTAAGGATCGACTTCGCCAATCGAGGCATTCAGCCTGTTCCAGTTGGACAGATGGGACCACAGCGAGGTATGGGTGGACAGCAAGGTAGCTTCAACCCAGCTTTCCGACAAGGCCCGCCGCGCCAGTTTCAAGGAAATAACAATCCAAATAACATGCCTCCTCAAGGCGGCAACATGATGGGTGGTGGAGGCGTACATAAGATGGGTGCCCAAGGCTTCCAGGGCAACAATAACAACAATAATAGCAGTGGCAACATTCCCAAGAATGGATTTGGATTCCACAACCAAGGACCTGACCACCCGTCCGGCCAGGATGGACCACATTCCTCAGGGCAACACGATAATATGCCTCACCCCCAGCATCACCATCATCCACTACAGCAACCTCCGCATCAGGGGGCACCACCACCACCAGGGGGTCACATGCCGCAGCACCCCCGAGCACATCGTAATTTTCACAATCCTCCAGGCATGCATGGAAATCGCCAGTTCAATAGTCACGGACCACCACCAAACTCGAATCAAGGCGGCCACGGCGGAGGTAGCGGAGGAGATAATGGAAACCCCGCTGGTGGCGGTAACGGGGGAGGCGGAGGCGGACGGATTGGCGGAGGTGGAGGACGTCCCAAGTTTAATAAGTCCAAGCACCGTGATCTGGATGCACCAACAGAAGCCTATCCGAGTCCGCGGTCTGGGTTGACAAGCAGCAGTGATGAGTTTACGCGCGATATTTCCAAGTTGATGAATCAGGGTAATATGGGGCTAGGCATGTTCCCTGGCGGCGGCAGTGGAGGCGGTGGCGGACCTGGTGGGCCAGGGCATATGCGCAAGAAGCCAAAGATTGAATCAGACTAGTTTGTGAGTGCGATAAAACGCAATCACACAGTTACCCACAATACCTCGCGTTGCTACCTTTCCGTCACAAACTTTCCTCCCCTGTACATTATGCTATGCTAGAGTTCTTTTTCCTTGTTTTTCTTTTTTTTTCTTCTTTTTACATTAAGACATTCGTGTATATTATGCAAGGCGGTAGACAGCAACCTTCTATTTGATTCAGACATATCTAATCTATGTACGTAACATAGCTGATTTGGCCCATATTATGTGGGGTCTTTTGATCGTACGGCTTTTTTTCAGTTGTGTTTTGTCATCCAGAGTCGATTCCTTTGAAAGAGTAATAAAAGGAGGTAGAGGAAGGTGGAAGAAGAAAAAAAGGCAGGGATGTTTCTTGAGCAGTAATCCAGCTGCAAAGAAAAAAGGGAGCGCTGCAGCGAATTTTTTAGTCAAATGACACGGACGACACAGGTATGGAGTATATAAATTGGAGACGGGTTTACAGTAGAGAAAACTTCCAGGGTCAAGGGCAAGCGGAAGAAGCTGATAAAAGACGGCAGCGCCAGGAGAGCGCAGGTTGCAACTGGAGGAAGGAGAACAATGTACAGGCACATGTACTCAACAGTCAAGGGTCAGGAACGGAAGGGCCGTGGTGTGCGAGCTTAAAGATGAATTCAAAACTTGAAAATGATCACTAGCCAATCAGCCCCTCTTCCCCTTCCATCCCCTTCCTCTTTTGCTCTCCCCCCCTTTTTCTGTTCATTCCTAACAAAGACCTTTTCTTTTTTTTTTTTTTGCTCGAGGAAGTTAACCATCCTGATGGTGCCCTCTCGCTTTCCTCTTTCTCTTTCTACCCATCTCATTTCATCCCCTCCCACAAACCCGCATCGACAACAACGACGGCTGAATCCAGTTGTTAGTGCCTCATTTTCTTTTCTCTCATTCATTCATTCCTACTACGCCCTAGCACATAACCTCCCTCCATTCACAAGCAACAACACTTGAGCAAATTAGACTGAAAAGGCACTTTTCCACGCACGCCTCTTTCTCATTTGCCTCGGACCACCACACACACAATTACCGACATACACCACCCCTGGCCCGCCTCACCCATTAGTTGTTCCAAAGCGCGTAGCCCTCGAGCGGCCGCCGTCTTTCTGGACTTTCTCTTAACTTACGTCTCCTTATCTACAACAACAACAATCCATCTATACCATACTTTAAACGCACACAGCCATGGATCTGTTGGACTCTGAGGGCTGTTACTGTGCGCAAGGGCAAGACTGCCCGCACTGGATCGAGTCAAAGATGGAGCATCGTATTCTCACCATCAAAGAACGGGCGCACGCACGCATGGCCACGGCTGGTAAGGATCAGTTAGAATCCTCTTCTGTTTCTCTATCCTCCCTTCTATCCTACTCTGGCTTTCGTAGCCCAGCCAAGCGGACTAGACTCATCCAGCGCAATAGCCAAGAATCAAAAAAAGTTTGAAGTTGCTGGATACACAGACATGCTTCGAAAAAAACAACAAAGTGAACCATGTCAACAGGTGGCAGATACCAATAACACCACCTTCAGTAGTTACGGCACCAGCAACAACAGCAGCTGGAAAAGCGGCAACGAGGACAGCAAATCACTTTTAGCTCAAATACCCTCACTTGTTGACATTGAGGTTGGCTCACAGTCATTCCACTGCGCCCACCGATACTCTGGATGTCTGCTAACGAACGCTCTTTCTCTCTCTCTTTGTATTTCTGCATGTCATCCTCCACACCTTGTCGTCGTACTCCTTCATTACTGAACTCTACTGCTATTCCACCTTCCTTACTTTTCTTTTCCTTTTTGCACATCGAATCTGTGCACCTGCCCACCGAAAAAAATAACAACACGCCGAACTTTGTCACCACGTTGACCCTGAAAAAACAACAACAACAACTACGTAACTTCGCTGTGGGTCATGCACCACATGGCAGAACAAGAGCGACTTGACGAAGAACATCGACCGATTGTGACGGAGCTTCAGCGCGAGGCAAGTGTCATCCTACCTCTCTTCCCCACGTTTCCCTTACAACACCATCCATCCCATCCTGTAACAATGTTTTGGTTTTCGTTTTTTTTTATTCTGGCTCTGACAACAAGCACGCCAAAAGGCCCAAAAAGGAACACTGCCGAGCAGGTGGCAGGGGATCACGAAAAAGGCAAACGGAATGGGATAGCGAGAGGAAGGGGTTTTGTTCTAAGAAGAAAACATCTATTATGGGCATTACCTCAATCTTGGAAATGGGTCAGGCGAGCAGAGATCTGTTTAGTAGTGGAATGGATGCTCATCCGTTTCCTGCTTGACCCAGTATTTGGCATACATTCATAAAGGAGATGCTGCACAAAAAGAAGATGTGTGCATGGGGGGGTGCGTGCGTTATTCTTTGATCCTTGTAAGTTGAATCGGCAACTCCAAGCTTTTCTTTTTTTTCCCCTCCACTCTCTCTGGTCAGAAATGCAGCACCATGTGGAGAAACATGACCACCTGACATAAAAAGGAGTCATGGATGGATATTACATGCTCTTGTTGTTGCAAATGCAGAGACTTCGCCTCACTTTTTCCATTTATTGGTCTTTCTATTATTTCTGGTTCGGCTTTGACTCTTATTTTAATCGCTTTGTTGTTTATGTTGTGTGCATCACCATTGAGGTTCTGTGAGCAGCATTTTTTCCAACGAATCCAACACATGGCTCAAAGAATAGAGACGAAGAGAGGGACGGAGAATAGGGGAGGAGATCATAAGCGGGGGGTTGTCGACAGATTCTCTGTACGTCGTCATATCTTCCCGTCGCTATTCCGCGAAGCACGCACCGGGACACAGCCTTTTGGCTTCGAGAAAAACACAATCTCGAATTGATGGCGTGAAGAACAATCTAGCGATGAAAGAAAGGGAGAGTAAACGGTGAGAAGCCCAGATTGGGCTAGTGAGCTCTCAACCCTTTTCTTTATCTCTCCCCTCGTCGGCTTGCTCATCCTGTAAATTCTGGAAGACATGCAGCTGAGCTAGTAGGGGAGGTTTGTATCTGTCTTTTTTTTCTGGGTGGTACCAACAAACACTCGACACCATTGGCGCCCAAATATGGTGGGAATCTTTTAGATGAGATGGGAGAGGGGGGCGAGTTTACTGTTCCCGCCCGATGTCGTAGTACAACTGTGGCCCATCATCAAAGCATACAATTGGTGGCACAACCACATCAATGTATTGTGCAATAGACCAAGATGATCTCATTTTGTGTTATTGGCCTTGTTCTCATGTTTTTTATTTTCTTTTTTATTCTTTCTTTCCTCTCAATAGCTAAGAGCAGCCCTCCATGAGATTGAAAAGCTAGCCACAACGAGCCGAGATCTGGCCAAGATGAACCAACAACTGGAAGAGGCTCGGCTGCAGGCAGTGAGCGATCAAACACGCGCCGCCAAACGACTGATGCTCATGTCCAGCCAGCTTGAGTACACAGAACAGAGGCTATACAAGCTGACCAAGGAGGTCGACGATGGACAGCGGGACTCTGACCTGCTCCGGATAGAGCGCATCAAACGCGAGGCACTTCAGGAACGAGAAGATGCCAATCGGCTGACGATCGAAGCCCTTCAGGACGAGCTGCAAGAGGTCCAACGGTCTGAGCGTACTCTCCAGCAAAAGTTGACTACAGTCCAAACCAAATATGAAGCCCTGGCCAAGCGGTACGAAATGATGAAGCGACAACAACAGGAACAAGAGTTGGCGCGGGAGAGCAAAGAAGCTCTGGCATGGCTCAAGGAAACGACAGATCGGCTATGCTCACCTCCCCAAGGATCACTTGCCCATCAGCTTCAGGAAAAGTCAAGTAGCCAAGGATCAGGGCCGATCAACTACTCACCTGGATCTTCACCCACCTACTCGTCATCATTCATGGATCCACCTCTTGCAGCCCAGAACCAGCTAATTTCGCTCATCAAAGAGCTGGCAACGACCAACTCTACTTTGCGATCAGAGTTGGGTGAATACCGTGATCTGTTACAGGATGCTCGCAACGAAGTGCTAATGCTCCGGGCACAGGTGGAGGATTTCGAGCACAGCCACGCTATGGGTGGCTGCTGCGGTGGCGACGACTTGGCCAGCAGTATGAGAACTTCCAAGAGTGTTTGGAGTGGATTGGACCCCAGTTATCCAGGATTGGATGCCGTTAGCCATATTGGAACATTAGGCACGTCCGTTCCTGGCTCTCCACCGCCGTACATGACTACAGCCATGGCCCCTTCACAACATCACCATCATCATATCCATCTTCCGGGAGTCCGCGGCAATGTCTTTGGGGAGCTCGAGAGATTGTACAGTCAGCAGCATCATGAGCAGCAGCATAAACACCGTGAAAAATCCAAAAAGTCGCATCGCAAAACATCTAGAGCATCGGACCCTTCAGCACAACCAAAATCACCGCGCCGTCGTCACCACAGTGGCAGCCCCGTGGATACAGCTACGAGCGGCGTTCAAACCGTCTCGACGTCGACCTCCACCTCTGAGCTGCGGCGAGGAGGCGGTACACCTACACTAGGACACAAACGACTTTCGCAAACATCCAACTCGGCGAAGGTGACGAGGAACTCGCTGGACGAGTCGAACAGCCTGTCTCCGTCGAGCCACCGTTCCCGGAAATCGCTATATACAGATGTAGACATGGACATGCTGGATTCAGGCACAGAACGAGATGACCGCTTGGACGACGAAGATTCGAAACACGTGACGGAGCTTGACGATGACGCAGAGCTCTTGATCTCAGATTCAGGAAGTAGCAGCGATGACCAAGGAACAAGCTTTATTACTGCCTTCGCTGAAGTAAGTGAATTGATACGTCATTTATGTTGGGGTGTATTTTCATGTTGTTTTCCCGAAAGGTGGTCATGGGTTATTTTTCATTTTTTTGTTGGAGAATTTTTGGTATGAGTGTAGTGTGAAGGAATGTGATATGAATAGGGGACTGTATGGAACGACAATTTTGTTTTGGTAGTCTTACTCTTTCCGTTCCTTTCTGAACCATGTCCTTATTCCTCTCCTCGCTCCTTTTTTTATGTACTTTTTTTCACAAACCGTTGGTAACACCCATCATTGATTCCCTTCTTGACACCCCGGGTGACTTATCCTCCTTGATCATCTCTATAAACAAAACAAAAAGGCACTGTCGGTCCTGTCGCCATTCTCTGGTCAGCTGCCTGGGTAACAGCCATAGCGAGCAGCTAGCCTCCTACGACACAACGAAAATAGACAATAGAACACACTCACATTTTTGTGATGGTCTATCAGCAAAAAAATGACATGAACATGATCGCCATGGATGGATGGTCAAAAATCAAAAAAGAAGACATTTTGATATCCGCTTTGCAATATTTGCAATCCGGGGTGTACTTCAAAGGGAAAGGGTGTTGGTTTCAACGGGACGATTTTTTAGGGTTATTTTCTCCGTCTTCAATTGAGGTCTCCTGTAAATGTTGTGTGAGAGATGATGGGGGTGATGATGAACGCATCTGGGAGCATAGGTTCTGCCTCCTCTTAATACCAATTCGAGGGTGAGTGATCATGTTTTTTTACTGAATGCCCGATATTAATACATGCTTCCTCTTCCTTTTTTCCCGTTTCTTTTCTATGATATGTCAACCCATCTGTGCACATAAATTACTCAACCTTTCTTGTCACACATCTTTTTATTCCAATGTGTTTCTCAACTTCCAACACCAACCGCCACTTTTTAAAAAAATGGCGGCTTCATCACAGGGTCACTCCCGACGGTCAAGCAGATTGGCGCCCAAAGTTGTTCGGCCTCCTACCACCCTTGGCGATGAGCTCGCCGCTTTTGGAGGCCTCAACCCGCCCATGAGTAGGTCTAGTAGCCCTGATGATGAAGCTGGTGTGGAAGAATTAGCCACAGCCTTGTCGCCATCGCATGAGCCTTCAGTACAAGATGAGCAGCAACAGAAGGAGCCAGATTTCAGCCCACATACCCCTATTAAGCAGGCATTCGATGAAGGCGTGATTCTGTCTCCGAAGGAAGCAGGCGGCGATGGCGACCAGGGTGACGAAAAAGACGAGGATGAACAAGAAAGGCTTAAGCTCAACAGGACTAGCTCCGTTTCACTGCTCTCGCACGGCCTGGAAACAGCGAAGCGAATGTCGACTCAGTCTCTTAGATCGAATTTCACATCCAGTGGCGCTCCACCGCAACAGCAGCAACAGCAAGCTGATGCTCGTGACGACACGTCGACGCCTGTACCAACCGCGACGTCTACAACGGCAGCAATGTCAGATTTCGATGCTGGAATCGAACCTAATATTGGTCCACTAGATCTGGATCTGACAGGCAAGCGAATGAGCGAATACGATATGATCCGATTGGAGTCGGCCGTTTCAGCACTCGATCGGAGATCACCCAAATACCCGCCGTTTTCGTTGCACGATAAGAGTGCATCAGACCAGGACTTTATGTCGCTGCGGCAGCGACGCCGACTCTCGGAGCCCTGGCAGACAGCCAACTTTGGCAAGGCTTCAAACTCGTACCGACCTCGCCAAGGACGGCCAGGATCAATCTATAGTCTTCGACGATCGCACCGTCACAGCCATCAATACTCACCACATTTGTACTCGTCCAGCGTGATGGGTATCAGTGGAAGTCATATCCACGGAATCATGGGTGGAGTAGCAGGCGGCGGCGGCAAAAGCCAGAGTTTTATCCCAGATGCATCGCGGTACATGAATCCTGAACTGGCAGAGCAACGGGTGGCAGAGCAGCGTAAGCGGATGATGGAGGCGTGGCGAGTCGGCGTAGTCGCGGCTGCTGTGACGCAACAACAGTCTGTGCATACCATTGCAGCATTTGACCAGAAGAAAGTGGATCTAGAGACAATGAGCATCCGGTCCAAAGTATCAAGGCGGAGTAAATCGTCCAGACGTTACGGTAAGGGCAAGGATCGAGTGGCTTCGGGAATGGATCACCTCGACATCAGCGAACGCGACTTGGAACTCCAAATGTACGGCAACGGTCACGGCCGAAGTTCATTGGAGCAACCACGTGGAGCAGTATCGTTAGAGGAGCTGTCTACGACGACTACCAATGATCAATCCACTCTGGTAACTAACCCTACTGCAGCGACCACCTCCATAACTCCAGCAGAAAAGATGGCTGAAGGCGAGAGTAATGCAACAAGCAAGGGTCTCGGCATCCTGGACTTACAAACGGCGGATGGTGGCTCGGCCGACAACGCGACCACGGCTGGACATGATGGTTTGTCCACTCCACCACAGCAAAAGCAACTGCAACCACCTCCCTTGACCATCAACACAAATGTCCATGCGTCGCCAGTAACGTCTCAGGCCAGCAAGACGCCAAAGGCACCCCGCAAGCGACGATCCTTCAACCCTCGTCTTCAGACACCAAAGTCAGCCAAATCGCCCATCATGCGGTCACCATATATCCCACGTCTCAGTAGGGCCGAACGCCAATTCCCGTCAGAGACGAGCGGCATCTCAGAGTTTTCGACACGCCACCTGGGTCACCACCATGGACCATACCAGTTGTTGCACACGTTGGCAGCAGAGCTATTGGAACGACTTGTCCGATCAGACACACGGGAGCTGAATCGACGACTACAGCGGACATTTGATATCCATGCACTCTCGCAAATGTCAAATTCTGTGATCGAAAACGTGCTCACAGATGTGAACAACCTAGGCGAGCGTTTCCGATGGGTCGAGGCACAGGTAGCCGATCCTGAGGATGAACTGCTTCGGACGGCGGCCGCAGATACAGTTTCATTGCGTCGAAGCGCTATCGCCCAGCATGCATTGAGGTCGGGCGATGAAGGTTCTGGTACAAGTGCACGCGTCAGTAGTGCCAGTGAAGCAAGTGAAAGCGAAGGATCTGACGACGACGAGAGTTATGTTGGCTCTGACTACGATGAAGATGATGATGCGCTGTCGGACGAGATGGACTGGAATTTCTCTGTCGAAGAATTTTTCCCACTCGCTCACCTTGTCCAAGAGATGCTGTCGGAGATTGGCAAGCTACGCATGACGATCAACGAGCTCCAGCTCAGCTATGTTCAGAAAATCGAGCAGGACCGTTTGCGTGCCGAGAAAGATTTCCAGGATGAGCTTGAGAACGATGATGAGGAGGCAGCAGAGTACGGTGCCTTTGCGTCTAGTGCCAGCAAGGAGGGACGGCTCCGACGCCTAGGCGACATTGCCGAAGAAGGACCAAGTGATCCACTGGCTGGATTCAGGACCCTACTGAGTAAGAAGCGAGAGCGCCCAAAGATTCTCGAGTCAGCATCGACTGGCGTTTCTGGATTCTTTAGTAAAGTCTTTGGAGGAGGCAACAACAACGGTGGCAACTCTTCAGCAAATGCGACAAGCGATGTGGGTGGAAACAACATCGGTACGACGTCGGCGGCTGCTCTTCTTGCAGCAGCAGCTAGCTCTAATACTGGAGGTTCTAAACCCGAGTCAACGAACCCGACACCTGTGGATGCACGCACCCTCGCCCAGCGCAAACCAACAGGCGTGACGACCGAGACTTCCAGAGTGTTTGCGGAGACGGCGTGGATCTCGTCGCCGCGTCGTACTTTGACGGCACAAACGGTGAGCAGCAGCAATAGCACGTCGATGGTGGCGGCAACAGCAACGGCGGAAGTCAGTAGTAGCAGTAGCAGTAACAGTCTTGCGCCAACGGCCAAGCAGCAGCAGGATCCCAACAGCAGTGCAGCCAAATCTGTGACGGCCGTACTGTATCGTTCGACCACGGGCTCTAAATTATCTGCGACAGAATCTTTGAGCAGTATAGCGGCTGCGTCGCCGGCCCGCAGGCTGACAGGCTCGACAGTAGGAACAAGTAACAGTGGTGCACAGGAGAGTATTGCTTCCTCCACCAATAATGGAGTTGTCGTTGGCAATAGCAGCGGGGGCATCGCAGAGACTCCAGTGTCTTCTTTCCCAATCCACATCTCACCAGGAACAAATCACAAAGGCCTCACGTCGACCCTGACGGCTTTGACCAACATCAGCCCTGTGTTGATTGGGTTCGATGCTGAGGGTCCGTCAATGCGGGCTGACGCTCAACTGGCACGCTCCCTGCCATCCATTCGGTCGATGAATATGGATTTGGGTGGTCGTGCGCAAAGTTTTGCTAGCAGTTCGCCGCCACCAGAGTCTTTGTCGTTTGGAAAAGTGACAGCGACGGCAACAGCAACAGCTTTTGCACAAGGAGAGAGGGTTAAAGAACAGGAGAGCGAGGACGAGGAGTCTGGCCGTGAAGACAATGCTCTGTCTGTACCATCGTCATCCATCTACAGCAACCCGAACAAAAGTACCAGTGTCCTTATCACGACTAGTGCTTCTGGCCGAGTAAAAGCTCAGCGTCAGCGATCATTGCTTGCTTCGCCGGCACGGTTGCGGTCAATGGCTGCAGTTAGCGTCGTAACACACCAGGATCTGTTTGAAGAACATTGGGCATCTCTATCTACCCCAGCCTCTCCTCGGTTGACCAAGGCTCCAGGTGTTTTCGAGGCAGCCCATAGTGGTAGTGGCGAAAGCAAAGCTGCTACGGATGATACTAAGCCCGTAGCTGCCTCTAGCAACTTGGCAGCAACAGCAGCAGCAATGGCAGCGGCGACAGCAAATCTGGACAATCAGGTTCACTCAAACAGGAATCAATCATCCCTGGCTGAGGCTACAACCACCATTGCAGTCTCGCCATCCTCCTCCTCATCCATTACCGGTACCGATGGTGGCGTTGCTTCCCCAGGCCCGGCATCAACTGCAACTTCGATCCTCGCCTCGAGCCTTGCAGTTACGATCTCCCAAGATAATGGTAATGGTACCATAGCTTCAAGGGCCCATCCAATCCCGAGTGCACGGTCATCGACATCAATCCACGCTTTATCAGTGGCTTCGACACCATCGTCGACAGCTGCGCCTTCTTGGATCGAGTCTCGTCGGTCATCATCGAATATGGCTTCACACCTTGTAGGCAGCGGATATGGTGATGCTGGTAGCATCGCCTCTGGTGTAGGATCCTTTGGTTCTGGTACTGGTGGCAATACAAATGGAAATGTTGGTATTAGTGGCGGACAGAGTCAGCGTACCACTGAGGCTGGGCCACCATCGGATGCGGCAGCCTCTTTGCGGCTTCATCAACAGCAGCACCAACAACACCAACAACAGCAGCAACAACAACAGCAGCAGCCTTTTGCCTTGATCAAGAGCGAGCTCGGAGCTCTCCTTGGTAACGCAGGTGGCGGAGCAGCAGCGGCAACAACAGGGCTTGGCCATGGCAACGGTGATGGCGGGACCCAGTCGGCGAATTTTGTGGCTCACAAGGGTAAAAGTGTAGTATCATCTCTGGCTTCGAACAACAACGGCAACAGTGCCATAGACAGCGTCGAGATTTTGGACTCGGATCCTGAGACAGTACAACATGTGGTTCGCCGAAAGGAGTCTGGCGATTCGTATGAACAGCAGATTATATCCGCATCAAAAACAGTGACCTTTGGCCAAGGTGAGGCGATTGTCGAGCAACCGCAACGGCAACCCCATGTATTCTCGCCCTCTGAGCAGCTCCTTGCACGACGAAAGAATATCATGTCGATGGTGACTACTTCATCGGTGGATATCTCGTCGTCTCTATCGTCCTCAGTGGCGACAGGTGTCAGCGCCGCTACACCAACGACCACGGTCAGCAATAACAACAGCAACAGCTTTGCAGGATCTCTATTGTCGTCGTCGGCTAGCATGGCACCACCGCTCTCGCAAAAACCTGGATCGACAAGCACGGCAGTTGCCTATGTGGTGGCCACCCCCGAACAGCCGGTGGTCCTGGAGGACCCACACAGCGAGACTGGACTCACTGAGGAGTCGGTGCTAGGAGTGATGGTCACAGGCGGCAGCGGTAGTGGTGGAGGCAGTGGCGGACTTGGTGGTGGAGGCAGAAAGCGAGCTTTGTTTGACCGGGAGCTTATCCGAGCATCCCAGAGACGGATATTGACAAACATTGCGACGACAGGCTCGCTTCATCCAACTTTGGACCCGAGAACAGCCACAGTAACGCCCAAATCGGCGACGGCAGCCGTCAAGTCGTTGATCGTGAGGACTCCCACTCAGTCCCAATCGAAAGCACCCGCACCAAATGAGACTGCTTCTGGTAGTGGTGGCACCTCTTCATCAAAGACTATAATACCCCCACCACGACATCGGCATCAACGCTCGCTCTCGGTCGACAGTTTGCAGTCGAATGAACCGTTACAAGAAAAGGAGGTCATGGACTTTTGGCGAGTCGGTGCAGGGGTCAGCCGAGATTTGTGGGGTGCCTTCAAGAAGAAGCTAGAGTCTTCTATGCCGGATTCGCAAGCCAAGGCAGCAGCAGCAACTGGAACTGATGGTAGTGCAGACAAGGATAAAGTGAGCGATGCTGATGCTGCCCGTAGTCAATAGTCAATAGAGAAGAAATCACCATAGATTTTTGCACTATGTATAGTCAGACAGAAACATGTCTTTGTATATCCTTTCATCTGCTTTTCATTCTTCAACTTTATGACATCTCTAATTACAAACTGGCATTTGACTATTCCGATGCCTTGTTTATTTTTCCCCCATTCAGTTGGTTGCCATTATACAATAGAGTAAATATTTCTTATATCTGTGTAAAGGGTATTGCCTAATAGAAGCCATTATATTTTTTCAGTCTTCTCAAGAATATCCAATACATATATCAAAAATGGTCAACTACTGTTGCTGGGTAGTCGACTGCTGCTCCCGAATGGAAGACGAAAAGGAGACGAATGACGAGCCTCGTCTTCTTCGCACACCCTCTGTACTGTCGATCAGATCTTTCAACATCTCTGTCTGCCTCTTCAGCTGCTCCTCCAACATATCGACCTTCTTCTTGATATCGGAGGTCTGGCGCAAGTTGCACTCGTGCATGAACAGATTCTCGCTCGACAGACTCTCCTTGTTGGTGATCATTAGTTCCGCACGGTACGTGTCTGCGTCCTGGGTCGGCGCCGCGTAGTAAATGTAGTCTGGGAACAGGTTGCGCAGGCGCTTCGTCTGGAAATGTCGCAAAAAGATCATCTCAACTTCGTCGAGCACCTTGGACCATTGTTTCAACCATGCCAGTTGTCCTTCCTCACTGCATTGGTTGTAGGCATCGTTCATCAAGGCTGGAAATGACATCAAAATAGAATAAAAGAAAGGATGTGAGAATACAAAAAAAAAACAATATAATAATATTTTTTCACATACAAGCTCCATTTTCAGCACTTACCAATGAGGACGTTGAGAAGGACAAGTCCAGTGAAGAAGTAAAAGATGATCATAAGCAGATGGAAAGAGAGGTCGCCTTGCTCAAAATTGCCTTCAACAAAGTCATATCGTCCAGCCTATCAAATTTTTCATGAGATTACGGATGGAAAGCACATAAGCGAGGACGAGGTATGTTTCCATGTTAGTATTTTCGTTCAAAATTGTATATCCCAAGTCCCTGTGCTCTCTTACTTGGTACTCTCCATGCTCGACTTTCAAAATATGATAGAACTGTTAGCCGTGAGACTTACCAGGAAAAAGAGTGTACCTGAAATGCCTTCGAAGAATCCAGCTGGGAATGAGGATGGTGGCTCAAACTCTTCGCATGACAACGTATCTGGTTTAGTTCCATCCTCGAGGGGTTTGCATTCGGCCTCTTTCGTATTCAGGACATGGATCAATGCATGCGTGAAGCCCACAATCATGATGGCGAAGATGATGAAGAACCATGCAATGCGTCGCGTGATACGAATAATGATATTGACGATGATACCAAGCGGCCGGTATACTCGAAGTTCGAACAACTAAGGTGAAGAAGCGCGGAATGCATGTTGGCCGAATGATATTTTGTTAGTGCAACTGTAAGTGCTTTTGCAGAAACATATTGTTTCCTAAAATCAAGAACTTAAAGATGCTACTCACCAAATGAAGATACATTGAGATAATGGCCAACCAAATCAATTCAATTCGCTCTGGGCCCTTTGGATCTCTTTCTTCTGGTTCTTTCACACAAATAATCAAGACCCAAACCTGACATGCCATTGTAAGTGCAATGGAGACAACATCCACCCAGTTGAAAAGAGACCTATTGGAGGTAAAATATCGGAAATGAGTGGTGAGAACAATGCGGAAAATTTCTCATGACTATACTCATGAAACCAATAACCCATGATGTCTAATAGTTCTTACAGGAAGTAGAGCCAGAAGCCTTCTGTGTGAAGCTGAAACAATTCAAGGAAGATGAACACTGCTCCAAGGAAAAGATCAAATCCAATCAATCCTCTCCATGGATGTGGGTCCATGTATCGTTCTGATAGCATTTCAGAAGGGGTGCGACCGTCCAGCTCCACACTGCTTGAAGCCTGCATCTGATAGATTGTCACAGCAACAAAGATTCCATAGAAGAGCAAGAGGAACGCAAATCGGATCAACCAGTACCAAAAACCGTACATCCACCACTGTTTGCATGAAGCGGATTTTCAATGATATAGAGATTAGAAAAAAAGAGAAGAGTTAGTTCCTGGATTGATCATGAATTATGGGCGGTCAAAGACAAATTAGCGATTATTGAGTTCAGGAGTAGGATAGAAATGAGAAAAAAAACAAATCTTACTTTGAATCGGAGGACAGCCATCATGGCAGGGTTATCAAAGAAATCCTTGCCAGCCAAATGCGAGAATTGCGACTGACCCTTGTTCTTTCCGGTTTGATTGTCGGTACCATACATGGATAAGCGTGGGAAAGGCGCAACATAAATATTGTTGTCATACGGCACCTCAATGTTCTGGTTGTCCTCCGTCGATACAGACATTAGCGCTTCAGACTCATCCTGAATTTCCTGTGACCCAGAGGACACCTGGTTGTTGACCTGACCATTGCAGATCTTTGGAAAATATTTGATCCTTGAGCTCAAGTCATTCGATGGCTTCAAAATGATCAAGTGATGGCTGAACACTGGGTAGGCAAAATCTTCGAGCTTGTTCTCATGGCGAAGGACCGCTCGCCAGTCAAAACCAGAGATGTTCACATGGCTCTTGTGAAAGTCAATGCTCTGTGCCGGGATGTACGACGAATTCTTCAGTAAGTTTCGTAGAATCTCAGGGTAGAGCTGTGCCAAGCTGTGGAAGCACTGGACAACAGGATGCATATAGGCTGGATGTCGCTCAATTGTCTTCTGAACGCAGAAATCAACAAATGCTTCGATGATGGTCGAATTCTTGCGGTCGATGGCCGATTGGATGGGATTAATCGACTCGTACTTTCGAGGAATCCATGCACAGTCCTCCTTTTCAAGGATTGCTTTGACAAGAGTCGCACTGAGTGTTGGTAGATACTGTGAAGTCAAAAAGTGTGTCCAAATTGTGGTCAGCTTCTTCTCAGTCTTCGGCTTATAAAACGTTCCATGAAGGTCTGGCTTATGGAACCGCTCAGTGTAGTTGGTGTAGTTGATATGTCTGTTGATAAAGTTGAGGATAGCTCGTGCATGTGCCGCATGTGTAGTGTTGCGGAGACCTGCGTCTTGAGTCTCTTCGTACCCAGATGAGACAATTGAGTAGGCAAGGGCCAAGAGACGGATGCTTTGGAAGCAATTCTCGGTGGTATTTCGGTGATCAATGCGTCTCATAGGAGAATTGGGAATGTGAACAGGTCTCACATCTACTCGTGAACCGTCCTTCATCTCATGGGGGACAACATTGGCACGGATTCGCGTCTGACCAACAGCTTTTGGATAGTCGTAAAAGTGGACAGTATCGAATCGCTTGTGTTCAGTCAGGACAACTTCCATTTCCGTCTTGTTGAAGAGTGCAATATTCTGTGGTTGATACAAACTCCAAAAGTAGAGTAGTTTGCATGACTCTTTCTCTGTGGGTAGACTCCACACTTGGAGCGTCCTGTTGGCGTGGACAAGGAATCGATCTCCTGTTGACAAGAAGAAACCCTTGGAGATGGCTTGTTGCTCCCATGGTTCTGGGACAAATGAAAAGACTACTACACGGTCTGTCGTTGGGGTTGGTGGGTTCTCAGAGATTCTCCAGATCTCGACCAGTCGTTCAGTTAGCTCTTCACCTCCGAGAGGCGTATCTTCGAGATTAGCCTTTCGAATAGTGAGCTGATAATGGTGACCGTTTGATGCTGTGATGACCGTTGGCATTTGTAACGATGTGCGTTGCCCTCCTCCTCGATTATCATCCGCACGTGGTTCCCGGAGGTGATAAAAGTTGATCCCGTTTCCTTCTGGTTGACAGACTACTCCAATCTCTTCATCTTTCTCAAGTCCAAAATGACAGAATATGGAGGATCGGATAGGGATGGGGACTGTCTGCGTATTGACTTCGATATCCAGTCGAAGAGGATCCAATGTTCGAGAGGAAAACTCTTCTTGTGAGCGTTCACGAAGTACAACAAAGAGCTCTGTCGACTGGTTTGATGCGAATCCGATAAACTCGATCCTTTGATTCATAAACAATCGTCTGCTGATCTGGATACCTGAGTCGGCAAAGAACGTTGTAATGGAGTTGTCAAAACCGACAATGGCCACAATGTTCTGGCTGCGAGCAATGCTCATCGTTGTCTTGCTGTTGGCATTGTCATATCTCCATCGACTTGTTTTGAGACGCTTGATAGCTGAACCGCTAAACAGGTCCCAGGTTGAACAATACCGACCTCCATCCTCCACCCACAGAAACATGTTTTCGCAAATCGAACCCATGGTTGTCTCGCATGCAAAGCGACGTGATACTGTCGGTGTGAGTCCCTTGAGACTAATGGTGTGTAGTGGCACGAGACCATTGTCGTTCACTTCGAAGACATCGAGGTAGTAACCATTACAGAAGATAAACTTTGGTGGGATGACATTTCCTCCATCGTCCTCGTACTGGCCGACATAGGATGCATATCCAATAGATGACTCGAGGGCCACAGGTGAAACCAAAGGTACAAGCTGGTTTTTGGCAGTTACCACATCTCCATCAATGGTCTGCATTAGTTGCTCATTAGGAATGTTGACCGAAGCCTCTCCACTTGCAAGTGGGTTTCGGAAGACGTGAAACTTGAAATCAGCCATAGGAACTTCCGATCCATCTTGCCAGGATCCAATATGAGGCATCTGATATACAGCAAGTTGGTTTCCATTTGCAGAGATGGACAGACCAAGAGATAGATCATGAGCGTTGACGTCATGTTCCTCGTCAGTCTTCGTCGCATGGGCCCAGCCAATCTTGTAAGATGCTCCTTGAGTAGACACATTCCTGTGTGTTTCGCTTTTGTTTAGGTTTCCAAGATCAGCTTTCTGCCAGACTTGCACCACCAGACCATCTGGTACCAATCTGAGAGCCGCCAAGTAGTTTCCGTCTTTCGAATGAGCGAGTCGAGTAACAACGCTCCTTTCGTCCGTGTCCGTTGTAATAGTGAAGTCAGGAGTTGCAATACGAGTGGTGTAGATGCTCGCATCTACAGAGGAGGAAAAGGCGAGCGAAGAGAGAACATAGAATGTGAGGATTGGGTGGGAATGAACAGGTTACTATTATTCAATGTATAAGGTCTGTTTGGGACGATGGGTAGGAAGGCAGTTGTGATACTACATCTCATTAATTGAATTGTGGATGTTACCTTTGTCAATAGGCTTCTGTCCAACAGGCACAAGCTCGACAGATCTAGTCCACAGCTTTCCTTGGAAAGGATGTTCAGAGTTTTCATCGCGCATGATTCGGATATTGACCTTGGCAGCTTGTTCGTGCGGTCGGACCTCGATTTGGTTCTCAGTCATGAGGTAGTGCCAGCCTGACTCTGTCTCTTTTTGTTCTGGGTAGTCAAGGGTAGAGAGGTGTGAGTGGAGAAGAGCACGCAAACAAACGAGTTCATACGCGACCAATATTTGACGATCATTGACATCGAACTTTGCTGCACTAAACATTGACACAAACGAACACAACAGCATGCACACACACACACAATACCTGAAATGTCTTTGCGCAACTTTGAGTAGACGGTGTCACGAACTCCTCGTTCAGCTTCATACCTAATCTTGACGTGCACGACTAGTTGAGCTACAGTTGGCCCCTCCGTCTTAACACGAAGAAATAGGTTATAAAGTCCAGCGGCGACAGGGTTGAGGTTGGCAACGAGCTCCTGACAGTTGTTCCGCTTTTCGAGAGGATTGGCTGCATTTGGGCTTTCTGGCTGCTTGGGCTGGAAAGAGGCATAGAGACTCTCTGGAGGCGGTGTGTTGTCGATCTCCCCATTTGGATCCTTGACGGATCCAGGGGGAGGAATACCGAACAAAGACCCGTCCACACCTCCTTGTGGGGTGACAAACCATCTTTCTTGAACTGCATCATTTGGAAAAGGGGGGAGGGGAGAGGGAAAAAAAAATAAGAGAGATGTTTGATTTTGCACGGACGACGTCGCAGGATACATCAAAGCAGTCTCAGGCACACCACTAGGAGGATGGTTGTAGACTTTTCTATCTTACTCTCACGACTAACAGCTGTGGAGGAACTCAGGGTCTGTGCTGTGGCGGCATGATAAGCATAGCCTTGGTCGTCTTGCTCGTCGTCGTGATCATGTACAAAGGCAAGGTCCTCTCGTCGAGATTGGAGATATAGCGCAGTTTTGTCTTTCCACCAGTCTATGTCACGAGGAGGAGGTCGCAAGGTCTCATCGAACTCATCATCACACACATCGTCGTCGCTAAGGAAGAAGTCCATTCGAGATGACAATCAGAGGAATGAAGAATGGAGAAGGAAGGAGTTGAGATGCTGAAGATGGGGGGTTTTCGTCGGCCTTTGCTTTTTCTCGTCGAGGTCTGTACATACATAAGCTAGTGCCCCAGCTCGTTTCCCTGCAATTGAATCAGGCACAGCCTATCTCCTTGGTGTTTTCATGCATCTTTGTGTACACATTAGAGAGCCATTCTTTTGCTTCTTAAACGAAAGAGGGGGAAGGGTGCACTGCAGGAATAGTCAAACTTTTTTTTGAGTGTCTATCCAGCAGGATTTACAATGTCGCGGTTGTTCAAACATTAATCCTGTTCAGTATAACACACGCTCAATTTGACGAACTACGGAGAATCTTTTTAGACGATTGCCCTCAACTCCTTTCGGAGACTTTCCATTCTCAAGGACGGCGCGACTTCTGAGGGCTGGCCATAATATTTTTTTTATGAGAGGGTACTCAGCTGAGGTGACCCATCATGTCCAGCCCACAATAGGCATATACATCATGGATATAATCGTTCAAAGAATAAACTTGTCTATCAAGCCATTTAAGCTAGCCAGGTGCCTCTCGACACCAGCATGTCCTTCAGCACGCTTTCACTAGCTCAATGAAGTGAATCCATTAGACGTTTCCCGTGTAATACATAGATTCTATGTCCGATTAAACCGCCCATTCCCCCAGATGCCCAAATCTGTTTTCTTCGAAAGTACATACCAATTTAGCTGCCATCCCATCTATATGACTTTCTGTCGTGTAGCCTGAGCAAACTCGTGAGAATGCCTGGGACCAGGCCGTTTTATTTATCGTTAGTCGTGGTGGGTCCGGTGTATGTTGTATTAGGCCACCTGAGATGGCTGTACATTATCGACAAGCTGAGTAACCTGCATGCAGTTTGGACCCCTCAGTACTCTGGATACCCCTTCATGTAGATACCTTTACATGTGGGCACTGCCTCTCTGGACCACTTACCGCCAGTAATAGCGGCTCCAGCTTTCCTTCCATTCTCTTGTTCCTCCTTGGCTTGTGGTATGCTTTATTGAGTAGTGTCCTCTACTGCATAGCCCACATGATGGGTTGTATCTCTACTGTTAATCTATAGTCTCATAAATGCTCTTTTGTCTCTGGTTCCTTCACTCCAATATCCATGTGCGCACAGCAACCGCTGTCTATCTGGCCATCGCTCCTCCATGACTGTGGGTGTGAGAAGAGTGCTGTAGATTTTCCTTAGTCAATATGTTCTTCTCGGGTTGACGATCGTGCATGTGCGTATGTGGATTGGAGGGTTCTCTGCGTGTATAAACTCCAACATTGTCGGCCAGGTCTGTCGAATTCATGACACAACTCGCAACCCCTCACTACCAGCTGTAGTATGTGGGGCCATTTTCCTCACAATATCATCACTTCCGTCAATGGACCCGAGACCGGCCAAAATTGGCGACGACAGCCAACAAATCGCTGATTGTGAGGGTTCCTCAGTAGTAATTATTAAAAACACACAGCAGCAAGTTGGCTGTTGCAGGTAATGGTGATGCCTATTTATTGAAGACCATACCACCTCCATGACCAGTGATTTCAACGGGGTTAGATGGATGAAAATGAAGGTGCCAACCTTGTTTAAGGTTAGCACTGCCACATGTTTTCACACTCAGCACCCATGCATGGCTCCTAGTGGAATCGAGATCGTGTCGGTACGTATAGAAAAATGGGTCCGAGTGGAAAAGATGGGAAAGAAAAGTCGACAACTTGGTGACTTGGTGTGAGACTCGCAAAATATCCTCTCTATGACAAGAAAAACCATGTTTCTCGCAAAAGCCGTGGATGAGTGGATCCAATCTATGATCGCGCCACTGCGATGTTTAACTCCCTGCCCGCTCCCCTACAATGTATTCTTTTCGATGGACTCTCTCCTTATACGTATCACACGTCAACCAACCGAGTTAACCTATACGCGAGAATAATCACTCTCCACGACAACGGCTTCACAGTTCGTACTTCGTCGACAGTCTGCAGTCGATTGAATCATTACATGGAGGTGATGGACTCTTGGCGCGTCGGTGCAGGGTGAGGCGAAGCTTGTGGGGGATGCCTCAAAGAAGAAGCTATTGTCTTTCATGCCACCAAAGCTTAGCAACAACTGGGGTTGATTTGCAGACATGAAAAGAGCGGGCGATGTTGGTGCTGCTCGAAGTCAAAAGAAGCTATAGATTTCTCGCTGTGTATCCAGACAGAAACATGCACCCTTTCTTACTGATGTATTAGTTATCCCACCCAGTGCTTTGTGTATTTCTCATTTCTATGCTCCTCATCCTTCAGCCTTATAAAAGTTCAGTTGCAGCCTGGTATTTGATCATTCCGATGCCTATTTCTTTCTATGCAATGTATACTGAGTAACAAATCGTTTCATAAACACGATCAACTACTATTGTTGAATAGCCGGCTGCCACTTCCGCGCAGATCTCGAGAACGTAATGGACGAAAGTTACGAATCTTGTCCTCGCACGCTTGTTGAACCACTCTGGTAGCATGTAGGTTTTAGTGAATGATACTGGTACAAAGTAGACTGGTACTAGGAAAAGAAGTAACAATGACGGTATATATAGTAGATTCACCACCTATGGCAATAGAACGCTTGATACCTGTTTGCATTATTCTTCGCGTTCCAATTTGTCTCGATAGATGTAAATTCCTGCAGATGAAGATGCTTCATATACATATATTTTTCTTCATCCTTCATACAAAGCATAATAATCCCCTCACTCAACAGATGATGTCAGACATATACGTCTTAACAGATATACAGCAGTTGTTCTTATTACGTACTTTATGAGCCTAGTATCGAGAACAAAGCTTGTTTAAGCCATTTCTTCATTGACATCGAGGTTTGCTTGCGTTAAAATGATCTTCGAAACTATTGAAAGATGTCCATATAAAAGGAACCTTGACGCACATCACATGGCCACCACAAATCAAGCATCCCGTCCAATGCTTCCAGTACTTCCATGCATCCGCTCAAAATCGCCCAGTATTCTAGTATTCGGTTACCAGTTCTCATGGCCACCTCTCTGCAACTAGTTCAGATTAATTGAAAACTTATCTTAAAGCATTTCCTCCTTGCTTGAAACCTTTAGGGGAGGGCATCGATATCCTTACATTTGTACATCTATGGCAGCGCACAGATATATTAGCAGAGTTACCGAAGCCATCAGCAAGGCCCTAAGAACCATAAACAGAATCATTGGAGCGATAAATAAAAAAATAACTGCTACTGTTAGTTTATGGCATTGCGCTTCTATGACCAGACACTATAAATGTGGTGAGAAAACATAAGTCGTAGGGTGATGATGGATGACAGAGCCAACACCATCAATAGATCTGGCGGTCACAATATTCTTTTCACATTGCCTAGGTCTCTGTGGCGACGATATTCTCTAGAGTGAGAGGGGCCCTCCTATGGCAGGCAACCGCGAGTAGCTGAAACTCACTCATCAAAAACGTTATTTTGAGTGCACGTCAAGAGGCATTGGTTTGTTTTGTAGTATTACATTGAACAGAGTCGTATGTATATCAGAGTGGGACCAAATCCGGTTAACCTAACTTCGCTCAGTGCGCAATTTCATCACAATCGCAATGTCAACTCCCTTAACATAAAAAATGATGATGTGAAAGTTCCATATTGGATTCACATCTACAAGAAATAGGGGAGATGGGAACTGGCTAAGGATTTCTCCCACAATCAAGAGAATATCGACTGGCACTCAACTACGGGAGTAATTCTCCGCCAATTTCAGGAGTCGGTGACGCCTTATATGAGAAAAACCCTCCTTAACCCACTGTGTGTATTTGCCTCTATCCATAGTTTTGCGAGGTTCAATAGTATCCGGTCCACGGAAAATTCGACTGCGTTTTCGTGGAGTGAATCCACCTATATACGACTTGTGCGAAAAGGATGTATTTATTCTTGTTATATAGCAGATATATGCCA
>JAAAIY010000380.1:0-23544 GCA_016098105.1 Actinomortierella wolfii
TGGCCTACTAGTCCTAATTGTGCAATCTTGTCCTAATAAACTAATAAAAAAAAAGGAAAGGTATAACCCGCGATGCTGACACCTTGAGATCACGTAAGACAAGGAAATTTTCGGCATGCTACTTATTATGTCGGTATTTACACATAACGCGGTCCACAATATGCAAATTTTGTAATAATGCTGGAAAATCGGCAAACATTTACGAGAATATCCAGTTATCACAGGCACTCAAGATCTCGATCTGGATGAAAGCGATCCGACAGTTTGGCTAATAGAGCCCTCTAGTGGGATCAAAGCGTCTGCAGCCTCAAAATAACTGGTCTACATGCATGATCTCTACAGTAGCACCAAGTGACGACTGACATAGTGTGGCACAGTCATTCTCCTTTTTTCAGTGGCATCCAATACCCAGCAGCCCTTCAAGGGTGTCTCTTAGTTGGTTGCTACATTGGCGATCTTCCATTATGTAAAGTTTACCGTGGTGTTGTTCTGTGAAGGGCTTGAATCAGGTTTGGAAGACGCTTGTCGGTTTGGACAAGAGGGCAATTACCCGAATATCGTTACACAGAAGGTCTCGTCTTGGAAACGCGTTGCATCGTCTTGAAGGAGAGAGGGCGGAGAGTGAGAGTGACGCCAACATACTGCGGCTGAGAACATGTGCAAGAAGGTCTCTCGCGACATAAGCCTCCGCATATCTCTGTCTGGGAAAACTGAACAGCACTGCATCGGCAAGGCATGAAGTTTTTGAATAGTCTTTACTAGCTAGGAGGTATATTTCATAGCGATGGAGAAGGTGTATTGTATTGTATTTACTGCCTGTCTAAATGGTAAGCACGGATCCCTTTTGGCTCAGTTGCGACTGGGTATTGCGCAAGCTGCGGGGAGTAAATTTTGGTTTCCCTCCTCCTCGGTTAAAAAAGTGACATTTATCTCTTTATCTGCAATCCACTAAACGCGAAACGGGCTGCATTGCTGTGGAGAGGAAGCAGCAGCACTGTTCCGTCTAGAAACGAAAATGTTGCCGTGGCAATACGAGAGTTTGGTGCTGACTATTCGGGTCTCTAGCCAATATTTACTGTAGGACGTCGACTGGTAGCTCTTACAAGTCCAAACCATCAAACTTCCACGTTTTTTTTACTCTTTATTGGGGCTATTAAGCAGACAAATTTCTTCCTTACCGTACGGGTGGTCGTGTTCTGGTAGGCAAGGAAGACGGGTGAGACGGTATCCACTCTTTAAAAAAAGTTGGAAAAAAAGTGAGTCTGGTACCTGAATCAGGTACGAACAAGACCACGAAGCGGCCCTAGATCCCGGCAGGGATTTCAACTCCAATGCACCTGCTGGAGCTTTAAGACGAGAGAAGATTGTGGGAAGGTGGAGGAGGCAATGGGTCGCGGAAGGGCCCATTTTGGTTCCTATCAATGCTCAGTAAGCCAAACTCAGTTTTTCTTTAGGATGGCTCACTTCCTCCCCCCTTTTTTATTTTTCTCTGTTTTTTTTGCCCTTTTGACTTGTACTTGTTTTTTTCTTATTCATTTGGATAGCAATCCACCCTACTCCATTACCATTCATTCTTGATTCTTCCTCAAGAAAAAAAAAGTCAAGACCCATTCTTTTGTCTCTTCCTCTCTCTTATCCTTTTTTTTTTCCTTTGGGTTTTCTACTTTCCCATTCCAACTCCGCATTCTGCATTGGCTTGTATAGTCTCCACACGACAACCCACCCTCCACCTCCCCCACCCAGCTAGCCAGTCATGAGTAACTTGGATGTGTCTCCAACACCGAGCGATGCCATGACAGCGTCGTTCACTGGCTCCACATTTGATGAAGAGGTCAATGATCCCTGGAACACCAACACTTCTCGTGGGTTGAACCCCCATGACTTGAGCAGTATCCTATGTAAGCAAAAGGCGAGCTCCCAACGTTATTTTGTTGTCTTCTTGCAAAAGGGGAAGAGTCTCTATGTCAACAAATCATAAGAATGTTCCTTCATCCTTCCCACCCTTTTTGCTCGTATTTTTTTTTCTCTCTCTCGTCTGACCAAGGTGTACAAAAAAGAATAGCCCAAGACTGAGAAACCATACTAATACATATTGTGACGCTTTTGCCTTTTTGTCATGATATATATTACTTTTCTGCGGGATATGCAAAACTAGCGGGCATTCCTTTACCACCCATCTATACCACGGCGTTTGACCTTGCAGGACCCCAAGGAGGAAGGATTACCGTTCTTGCTCTGAACAAAATTATTGGTGTCAGTGGCCTCCCACCTGCCACGGTTGATAAGGTATGGTTCAGTCATGCAACAATAGCCAAAAAAGCTTCGATGTGGTTTTTCTACTTTCTCTTGTTTTAGTCTTGATGACGATGATGATGACAATGATGATGATGGTGAAGTAAAGTGAAAGAAAGAAAAGGGAAAGGGGGGGAGGGTAGGACAGGGTGGGGGTGCTAGAAAGTGGAGTGGTTGGAGCCATACAATAGTATAGAGTCGCCATTTGTTCTTCAGTGGTAACAATAGTGGAGAAAAGGGTTGACAGTCGGAGAAACGCACCTCTGAGAGGAGGGATGAACGATTTTCATTTGTTTTGTTTCCCGAGGACAGGAATGAGGGCAAGGCAAACAGTAAGCAGAGTGAGAGTTTTTTGCCATGGTGCATGCATGCCTTGTTTGTGTCCTTTTCGTTTGGGTTTTCAGGGATGAAAGGGAGAAGAGAAGACAAATAACAATGCCTGCCGGTATATCATATGCAATATCAGGTGTTGGACAACAGACAAAGAAAAAAAAGGGGAGGCTTCTACTAAGACGACCGCGAGAAACATGGCTACTCGACCCACGTTATTAATATCGATCGTCATTCCCGTCCTCACTTGCTCTAGATTCTAAATATCGTTGTTGCGCCCACAAACTCTAGAGTCACAAAGGGAGAGTGTAGTGTCGCTCTTGCTCTTGTGGCCATGGCACAGAAGAACATGGGTAAGGCATCCACCATAGTGAACCGCTCTAATTTTTTTTCTGCGATCGTTTGCATGGGGGGTTACTCCATTAGGACTATACAGAATATCAGGTGCAGGCATCTAACTCCACACTTCTTTTCATACCGTTATTTCACTTTGCGTTGCATTCAGCATTGACAATCGAAAATTTGATCACGCACAAAGAGGACCTTCCGATCCCATTTCTTCCTGGACTGGATGCTATTGACTTTGGAGCAACTGAAACACCTGGCTATGGCGTATCCGCCTTGGGACGTTCCCAAGGAGGCATCAATGTTGGCACTGTGACGGATCCATGGAGGTCTTCGACATACAAGCCAGGAGCTTCGGGAGGCTATCCACCACCACCTTCGTTTTTGGCGTCACCACCTATCCCTTCACCTACAGAGACGCCAAACGCCTTGGACCCTGAGACGATACGCAAGGAGACCTATTTATGGTTCATTGGAGTCGATGAAATCCGTCTGTCGTTTGCGCCAGAGAAGGAGGGCATCTTTTTATTCAAACATACCAACTATATCGTGGAGTCTAAAGTAAGGAAAAAAAAACATTGTGGGAGGCTCCTGTTCTTGCATTTCTTTTGTAATCTTTTTTAACCTAATCTCTTGTTATGATATATTCTTTCAACGATGGCGACTCGCGTTGGCGCTATATAGAACCGCAAGACAACAGTTATTCGACGATATAGCGACTTTTGGTGGCTGTTGGAAGTATTAACAAAACGGTTTCCATACCGCATCCTGCCCAACCTGCCTCCAAAACGCATCGGAGGTAAAGCAGAGACGTCTAGAAAAAAATATTCAGCGAGATTGTGGAATCGGCTATTTTAGGAGAATGCATGAAAAAGAAACTCATTCTATTTCAAACATGTTTATATCTCGAAATAGCTGCAACGGACGAAGCATTTCTTGAACAACGTATCCGTGGTCTGACACGATTTATGAATGCATTGATGCGGCACCCAGTTCTTCGAAATGACCCTCTTGTGATTTCGTTTTTGACAGAGCCAGTCGAGTTGGCGCAATGGCGGAAAAACGTGGTGATTTCGACAGAAGACGAGTTTACCACCCGCCTGCCAGTGTCAGAGGAGCTTTCAAAACAAATCCCATATTCGCTAGAGCTGGAACTTGAGGCGATTAAGAGGCGATTACCGGGCTCGATTGAGTACTATCGTAACATGGTCAACCTAATGGATCGTATCCAGAAGCGCACCGAGGCTAATGCTGGAGATTACATGCGGTTTAACCTTGCACTCAAGTAAGCTTTGGCACGAGGAACACAAAAAAATCTTACCAAGCAAACAAAGTACGACCAAATGCTTATGACTGTCAACTTTTGTTTTCTCACATGCTTTATTCCCTTTTTTGTTCTGCCATAGTGCACTGGGAGACTGTGAGAAACAGTGCCATACCGAAGACTGTTACAATTGTGCACAGTTGAGCCAAGGATACAGCAAGATTGCGCGACACATGGGAAATTTGTCGAGCATTGTCGATGACGAGGCACGGGCGCTGCAGCGCAACATGGTTGAGGAGCTGAAGCGTCACCGCGACCTGCTGGTGTCCGTCAAGGAGCTCTTCCAGCGCCGCGATTTATCCAAAGAAGGGGCTATGACGGAGATGCTAAAGAAGCGCATTGCTACGAACGAGGCCAAACTCAAGACCGCACGAGCGAACGCTGCGGCCGCGGCTCAAGCAGCAGCAGCGGCAGCAGCGCAGTCCAATGGTAATGGTGTTGCAGGTACAGCGGGAGCAGGAAGAGGAGCACCAGCGACAGGATCGGCTGCAGCCACGTCTTCCAACTCTTTGGCATCGCAGGCGTCAGAAGGAGCAGCAACATCAGCATCGACGACGACAGCCGCAGCATCGATTGGATCAGCGGGATCAGGAGGATCGGCGAATGAATCTCCGATTCCATCCGGGTTCATGGCGGCGGTGGCAGGACCTGGTTACACGACGAGTCGGTCGCATGAGGCACAGATTGAAAAGTTGCTTCACAACTTGGAGGCGGACCGGGTGGAGTTGTCGGTTCAGGCACAGCGGATGGTGCTGTTGCAGCATACGCTGTGGATGGAGATGACATATTTCCACAAGTGCCATGCATTGATTGCACCCATGTGGCAGACATTTGTGCAGGATCATCTCAAGACGTCGCAGAGCCTGTTGGATAACTGGAAGGCATTGTCGCCGGTTGTGCATGATCTGCCTATGGAGGTTAACGGATTTAACTAAGGGATGAACGAACAAAAAAATGATAGCGGCTTGTTTTTGTCATGGAAAAAAACATGCTCATATATACACACACAACACATAGCAATGTTATCCTTCCCAAAAAAATAACGTTCACTGCCAATAACATCCACTGCCTTCATCAACGCTGTGAATATGTTCCGCATTGTGTGGAGATGAAAAGCTTAACTAAAAATTACGATAGGCGCAGTTGCCCATTCCTCAAAACAAAACAAAAAAAATGGCTGCCATAAAATATTTTACGGAGTACTGTTGAAGTAAGGCAAGAAAAAGAGTCATCCTAAGCACTTGCTTGTGTGATCACGAGCATCAATGTTGGTTAAAGAGTGTATCATCTTCGTGTGGTGTTTTGTGTCTATTTCGCTCTCCTAGTCTGGAAAGAAGCATTGACCGGCACCGCACATACACAATTGAATCTTTTATGACAAATATGGGATATTGCGGTATCCATTAGGGGCGAACGAGATTCAAGCATCGGCTATCTGTTCCATTATATGGCTCTCAACCAAAGGAACGGGGGGTAGTTTTCAAATGTTTCTGAGAATTGAGCAGAAGAGAGAAGCGAGCAAGGAGAGACGACAAAGTTTATTGTTGTTGTTGTTGTTGAAAACATGGAGAATTCAATTGCATTCTATGACTTTTGTCCTACATTTGTTGATGACTGCGGGTTTGATTGGGCTGTACTGTACACTTTGGACGCAACACAGAATTGAACTCAAAAATGGCTAGATCAACCAAAAAGTAACAAAAACGAATTGTGACAAATGATGTAGGTGTAGAAAGTGTGCCAAAGGATCATAAAACAGTTTTCTTCTCCAACCATCGAGGGGAATAAAGACAAAGGAACAGAAAGAAGTAGATTCTGATAATATTATTATATATTTAAAAGAGAAAAAATAAAAAGCTATAGATACAGGGTGGTAAAAAATTCTACAAGAATTCTTTTGGTAATGTTTTTCTTTTGGGGCGCAAAAAAATTTTTTTTACACCATGTCCTCACCGCTCTTGCGCTTCTCACGCTGAGCATCCTGCATGGAGGTAGGCAAGGTAAGGCCGTGGTTGTGGCCAGAGCTGTGGCCATAGTAGTCACCCTCGACCTCATCCATGGCCATGGTCTCGGGCTCCTCGCCGTTCTGACGAGCAACCCAGGCATCGTTGCGGAATTCACCCTCCCACTTGGCAACAATGACGCAGGCAACCATGTTACCGAGCACGTTGACGCATGTGCGGGCCATGTCCATGAAGGCATCGACACCGAGAATCAGCGAGGTGGTCTCCAGAGGGATGTTGGCGTTCGAGAGAGTCGAGACAAGGACCAGGAACGAGGCACGAGGCACGGCGGCAACACCCTTCGAGGTCAGCATGAGGGTGATGAGAATCAGGATTTGCTCACCGACTGACTTCTGGACACCAGCGACCTGGGCGCAGAAGATGGCAGCCAGGGACAGGTACAGGGTCGAACCATCGAGGTTGAACGAGTAACCGGTGGGGATGACGAAGGCGACAATCTCTGGGGGCACACCAAACTCGACCATGTTCTCCATAGCCTTGGGCAGAGCCGACTCGGACGAGGCAGTGGCAAAGGCCATCAGCAAGGGCTGGCCAGCATACTTGATAAACTCACGGAGAGGGACACGGGCCAACAGCATGATGGGCAGGATGACGATCAGGACGAAGATGATCAGGGTCAGATACAGAGTACCGACGAGCTTGCCGGCAGCGCTAAGAGCCTCCAAACCGTACTTGCCAATGGTAGCAGCCAGGGCAGCACCAATACCGATGGGGGCGTAGTTCATGACCAGCTCAACGACCTTGAACATGATGGCGGACAGCGAGGCATTAAAGTCGAGCATCACCTTCTTCGAGCGGGCATCGGCACGCATGATGGCCACAGCAAACATGGTAGCGCAGAAGACAATGGCCAGCACTGCCTTGGGGTCCGACATGGCCTTGAAGAACGAGTCGGGAACGATCAAGCGCAACTCACCTTGCCAGGTGATGGTGTGGGCATCCGTACCATTGGGCTTCTCCAGACCATTGAGCGAGAAGCCGCTGCCAGGCTTGATAATGTTGACCGACAACAGACCGACAATCAGGGCGAACGTGGTGACCACCTCAAAGTAAACGATCGACTTGACAGCCAGACGGCCAACTCGCATCAGATCGTCGCCGTGGCCAGCAATACCAATCACAAGAGTCGAGAAAATCAAAGGTCCCTACAACGCCAAAGAATGACAAAAAAGCAGTAATCGAGTTTTGAGTGAGTCTCTTGTTGTCTGATGTTTGACTTTCTCCGAGGAAAGTTGCCACTGGGCTTCCAAGCTGGGAGATCAACGTGGGAGGAAGAGGGGGGGGGGTTATTTTTACGACTTTTTGTGAAGGAGATGATGGGTAAGGGAATAAGCAGGAAGACATGCTACTTACGACAATGGTCTGAATCATGCGAATAAACAACTCTCCGAGAGGTGCAATCTCCACGGAGAAGGAAGGGGCAAACTTGCCGAGGATGATACCAAGGACCATGGCGATGACAATCCAGACGGTCAAGTTGGTGTACTTGCGAAGGAAGCGCCAGACAAAGACGACGGGTGCAAAGACCGTGGAGAAGAACTTGCCCACAGGGCCAGACTCGCGCTTCTTCTTTTCCACTTGATTGTTAGTCTCCGTCTTCGCCTCGATGCCGCTGTGGCGGGAGCGGATCGATCGGCTGTCGGCGCCCTCGATCTGATCGTGGTGGTGAGACATGGTTGTATCTTTCACACAAGGATATATGTTAAGGAAGGAGAAGAAGAGAGAAAAGGATGGAGATGCGAGCTGGCAGGAGATGAGGTGGCCAAGGGGGGACACTATCGAGGAAGGAGGACTATCGAAGCGTGAAGAAAAACAAGAAGAAGAAAAGAAAAAAAGGTAAATGGTTTGCGAGGAGAGGTGGGTTAAAATACTTTCTTGGGACAGGGGTAAAGGAGGGAGGGGTGGGGGGAAAGGCAAGTTGGAGGGTGAGAGTGTTCTATTGGAGGAGTTTGAACCTGGGCCGTTGAGGGGAATAAGAGCCAGCCAAAAACGAGGTGTCTCAGGAGGGCAACCAGCCAGCCAACCCGGTTTCCTCTCCGTTGGAGTGGGAGTGGGAAGTGTGAGTGTGTATGTTTTTCTCGACCGACCAGACCGACTAACCGACCGGCCAGTGATAGGTCGTGTGTGATTGGACGTTGTGTGTATCCCACCGACCAAAAGGGCTAAAAAATAAGGTATAGAGTTTGGATCCAGAGGTACCCAGAACTAAACGTATTGAATGCAAGTATGTTTCGACCGGTCTAAAACGATAGGCCTGGCGTAACAGAGGGGGAGGAGGAGAGGAAAATTGAGGTGCTCTGCAGTGTCCGACAAAACGGCACCGCGAGAGCGAATAGCCTGCGGTTGAGCTGTAGGTAGTTGGCTGGCAATAAAACCCATCCCCATGGGCAGCCACAGAAACATGGCGATCAGCGGGAAGTGTTTCTCTTGCTCTCTCGCTCTACATACATACCCCCCTTCCCCTTCTCCTCTCTGGTGCTGTTCCTGTGCGGAGTCCCAATGGTACTTGCATCGGAAGCCAATCATATGAAGCTACCCCGCTCTTTTGGAGACTGGATAGGATGCGCATCCGTCATGATGATGACACCCACATGCACCCTTGTGGGAAAGTACAAATGTGGGTGAGTGGGAGGGAGGGAAAGAGCACCGGTACCAACAACGAGTGACCTGAGCTGAGAGAGAATTGGGAAAATGTGGAATAATGTGGCACACACATACTGTATATATGTACAAGACCAGCGGAAACGAGTGGGAGGAAGAGGAGAAAAAAATATGAAGCTGGTTAAAAAGGAGGTGATCGATGGAGGAAGGTTGAAAGAAAGGGCGGTGGTGACAAGAGGAGTTTGTCAGAAAAAAAAAGGAGGAGGATGGAGACCATGGGGTATTTATACAGCACACCATCACCCTACTAGTAGCGTAACAAGAAACCAGGCCTCCTTTTTCGATCGACATGCCGCCGTGTATCTATCTAGCATTTTTTTTTCTCCTGGTGCAGCTACTTCCCTTTTCCTCGGTGTGATTGAGTGGTTTTATTGGTGGGATTTGGTCCGCATATACCAAGCCCACGGCATACATACTACAAACTACCAGGAGTAGTAACACGATAGGCCGGTTTTGACTTGTCCAACAAACAACAAAAACAACAATTGCGGCATTGCTTCTTTCGTGATTGAAACGGCACTCTCAACTTTAGGTCTGTCAGTATGCCTGAGAACATAGGGTTCACACGAGATACACATGTGTCTGATAGGGAATGCATGTCCTTTTAGATTCTTATTATTTTTTTTTTCTCTTAGCTTCGATTCGCATTAAGACGCAGCATTCTCACAGTTTATTCTGTGTAGCTTCTACTCTTTCCAGGGATGGGATAGAAGGGAGTTGGCCGTTTTGACATGATGGGAGATGATGCATTGCTGCGCTCACGTTGCCAATCTTGTCTTTGTTAAAAAATATAGTAGCTCCTAATGTCCTCCCCCCCTCTTTCCCTCCTTCTCCATGTCGACTGTCATCATCGATTTTTTTTCATATCATATACACATTATCCTATCTTGCTCAATGCAGAGTGATGCTGTACACAGAGTAATTGGCCTAAAAGACTCTTTTTCCCCAGTGTAAGAAAATTTAGGCCTTCTTTTTAGAAGAATACCAGAGTGTAGTCCCCACGTACCTGGTGGTTGTGAGACCCAATAGCTAATCATTCCACGGATACAAAAAAAATGGATTAGCCAATATAACGGGGCCAGCTAGATACTCCCCCCTTTTTTTAATCTCTCCAAAGGGTATTATTGCTCTTTTGCTCTTCTCCGGACCCTGTGTTTATTCCATCTTGGAGTATGAATGTCCAACCTACGGAGGAAAAAAAAAAAGAAATACCATTGACCTAGTCATCTTCCGTGTCTTTTGACTCGATACGCGCGTTACCAGAAAACAAAAACAGAAAGGAAACCATCCTGCCTAGCCAATACTTCCAAAGATGTCAGCCCAAAACAGACAAATGTTGGTCATCCATCCATCGACTCTTACCACTTTGTGCTGAAGACGCGAGTCGATCCATAACATTTAAATTGGTTTTTTTTGTTGGTGAATGTCCACCTGGCCTTTTTTTTTTTTTTTTTTACAAGAAAAAACACACGCATACAAAACAAATATGTGCTCACGGCGACTATTCTCTCATTGTTGTATACCAGTGCTAATGTTGTTCGAACTTGAGGAAGAGGGGAGGAGGGAGGTGTCATTGGACAGGGTATTTTCCTGAATCGTTCGTTCTACCCTTCAAGGGCAAAAAAACGGCAGAAACACAAAATCCACTTCTGTGTTCGTCGACATGATCACAACGACAACAATAAACACTGCTCTTTTGGATATTTAACTTATCGAATGAACGTTTTGAACGACCACCACAACAACAATCACAACAATGAAAACGAAACTGGAAAGGAAGGAAAGGACACGAAAGGAGGACAAAAAAAAAGAGCGAGAGAGGGGGGGGGAAAGGGGGGACGAGTGAGTCGTTCTTGTCCAATATCTATCCGCCGCATTTCACATCAAGAAGCAAAAAATTTCCCATACTCCCTCCCTTGAGTAACAACAACAATAACAGCACACACATATCCTCTTGCTCTTGTGCAGGTCTTCTTGGTGGTTTCTTATCCTGGTAGAGCAGTGCATCGTTCTGTATCTTTTTTTTTCTTCTCAAAGACACACACACACACACAAAAGTGATCGGGCTGGGGCAACTGGTTTGTCCCGTATAGTGCATTTCCTCGCATTCCTAACTGGGGAATTCTCTAGTGGATTTTTTTTTCAACCATGTTGCTTATGCGTTATGAAATCTTTCCTGTATATTACCAAAGTATGATACTGTTTCTGACAGAACGGCCAAAGAAACATGGCATGGCGCGTTACTCTGTAGCACAAACACTTACCATGGCTTGGGGGTTTTTTTGTTGGTAAAGAAGCCCTTCCCCCTCCCCACCATACCTCTAATGACTCAAGTAGCTACTTGAGGACGGCTACCAAAGCGTCACTGATGTAGATAGATAAAAGGAAGTACTTACTCAATTGACTCAAGTGACCGCCAAAAATTGTTGTTGTTGTTGTTGGCTGTTGCCTGTTAGCTCTTGGCCTATTGTTGTTCCGTTCGTTGGGTATTGTCAGGGTTCGTTCAATGAAAAGAGCCAAATAGGTATCCTCCAGCTTTCGTGATTGGATACATGGTGCCTGTACCTGTCATCTCAAAAGCGTGTTTTTTTTCTTTGTTCCCTCTTTCCCAGCCATGCTACTTACCAAAGTACCTTTGTCAAATGGCATGTGTCATGTGCCCATGTCGGCGATCCTTTTTTCATTTTTTTTCTTTTCTTTCTTTTCGGATCTTGTCATACCTCTCCTGAACAATTACTCTATACTATACCTTTTCCATACCACACACCGTGGGAGTAATGTGTCTGACTCTGAAAAAGAAACCATCCAAAAAGTCAAAAGGAACGGGAGAGAGCGGGTATTTCATTGAGCCAAAAAGTTATCATAACAAGTAAAAAGACCGAATGCAGCAAGATTAAAACAAAGAAGGTAAGGTTTATATGATCATAAAACGCTTGTTGCACAACTAACACTAAAAAAGAATATCAGCTCCCAAGTGTGGCCACCGCACCGTACGAAAAAAAAACCCAAGGATAACCGGAGAACCTTACTTTCGATTAACAAAAATCTCCGACCTAAAAGGAAAACAAAAATCCTTGGCTGGGATCAAAAAATAACGTCCATAAAGCTCTCTAAAGAGTACCATCATGATAGTATGTACTAACAATCCCAGCCCAATGTGTGTACTTTGTATTGAAATGCTTGAAAGGTAACAAAAAAAAGTGTATATATCCTATATAAAAATGAAAAATAATGGGCCGCAATCTACCAGGTGGGAAGGTCTGGAAGCCTAAAGAGGCGTGGCTTCCTTTGCTGCTGGAGATTGCAAAAAACCCGAACACTGGATTGGGGTTTTGCGATCATCAATTTTGTTGTTGTTGCCAGCAAGTAGTACGTACTACTCTCCATTACCCCACTTTTCATTACCCGCTGTTTCCACATATTATGTACACACCTACTCGGGATAAGTCTTTTTTTGATATCGGAACAAAATACAGCTTCATATCGGCCCAAAACAGCTACCCAACTCGGGGGTGTTGGCGATTCCTCTCTTGATTCTAAAGAAATCCCAAAGAAAAAAAAAAAGAAAAGGAGGCTCAGGAATGCAGATTTCGATGATGACAACTGTCATCATGTTACTCTTTATGTGTTTCATCCGCTGTATGTAACATAGTTCTTTTCTACATAAATGGCATCCGGTAGTAAGACCCTCTTTGGTGCAGAGATCTGCAAAGATGAGCCACAAAAAACATGATGATCAAGTTTGGGGATAAAAGATTTTCTTTTTGTTCAATTTAGCTAATGTTGAAATATGTAGGGGTTCGATCGAGGTGTACACCTCAGGGATAAGTGTGTGAGCGAGCGAGCGTAGCGATCAAGTTGGGGAACATTATATTCTAGAAGAAGTATCCGAGAGCAAATATATACATTGGTAATATTCTCCTTGATTGGATTCCGTTTAGTTTTTTCGTCTTGTGGTAGTGAAACAGGGGAGAATGTAGCGTGGCATTATTTTTTTGGGGGGGAGGAGGAGGGAAGAGTTACCAAATGTTTGCTGTTTGGTAATGATTTCTCTATGGTGGCAAAAAAAAGACTGGTACAACAACAATGCAAGTCTCGTCAACATGTCGCACAGACAATTGTCCTGGTCTGAGGGTGAAGTGCACTGAACGGTCAAGGCTTGCTCCATTGGAGGAACAACAGGTCTCTACTCCATTATCTATGGTATTTCATTCTTAAGATTTCTGTCTTCATATCTAAACGATCCCAACTCCCCCCTCCCTCCAACAGTAAAGAGCTGCACTCTGACGTAAACTTTTTCTACAAATGTAGGTCGCATTATTTTTCGCGTCATAAACTGTATTTTCGCTATTTTTTTTTGTTTGTCTAACACTCTCACTGTGAACAAGATCCCTGACATACCACGAGATAATGCAACCCTATCTTTGCTGTGCTCAAATATGCCAATAGAACAGGCAGACACACACAAATCCCAAAATCAACTTTTTTATTTATTCCAGCAAGAAGAACAGGAGAGAAACTATATACACGAGGCCTCAGATTGGTGAGAGTGTTGTTTGGTCAAGGAAGGTTGTTTTCGAGGCGTAGCGAGGCATAAGGGAAGGTGAGAAGTTAAAGTACAGACAATAACCCTGCTGGAAATAAGTTGTTTTTGGATGCTTTGGAGGTTTCTTTTTTTGGAAGAAAGAAAATTGTACAAACATAATTACACCAAGTTTGCTCGTCGTCAGATCCGGCCATATAGAGAGAAGGAGAAGGAAGGAGAGGAGATTTGAACAGCACCAAAGATAAAAAAAGTTGATACCAATGATAATGAAGACGACGAGAGAGAAGTGCAGGAAGACAAGCAATATACACAACGAAATAATCAAAGGTGTGGATGGAAAAGAAACGAGACTTGCTCTATCCACGTTGCTTTAGGCATCGCAGTAGTACTGAGGATAGATATCTGTCACCGCAAGCTGGCGTGCAGCGACCTGAGCATACTCCACCGGTACAGGCATCTCAGCGGCACCAGGGCCAAGATGGCTTAGGAACTGCTGCCAGCTAGACGTGTACCTAAAGGACATTTGCGCCGCAGGTACCTCGTGGGTGGTATTGCCGCTATTGTTATTGTAGACTACGTTGTGGCCTACAGGCTGCTGTCCTCGTGGACTGTTGTGTCCTTGGCCCTGTGGCTGTGGCTGTGGCTGTGGCTGCGGTTGTGCTTGTGGTTGCTGCTGCTGTTGCTGCTGTTGCTGTTCAGATGGATGATCATATGGGCTGTGCGCCTGATGATGCTGCTGTGGGGGTGGGGTAGCCTGCAGGGTATGATGGTGTGGGTGTTCTGCCGAATATGGGTTTGACTGTTGCTCGTGCAAATAGGCATTTGTCGGCTGCGGGTAAGGCTGCTCTTGAGAGCAAGGTTGATCAGGTGCATATTCATATTGAGGGTGAGGGGGGCAATGCGATGATGGCTGGAAAGAGCTACTGAGAGCCTCAATTGGTTGCAAATGGCCCAAGGTCTCCATAGCGCCCATTGACCCTGGAAGACCAGGCACGGTATGGATGGCATTCATTGGGTTCAGTTGGCCCATCGGACCACCACTCATCGGCGTTAGCGGAACCATAGGGGAGACGGGTGACAAAGGTGACACGGGTGAGGCACCGGGGCTGGGGGTGTGCTGTGGGGAAGGAAGTGCATGGTAGGGAGGGATCTGGAGCTGCAAATTCATCTGAGGACCAGCAGAGTATGACTCGGCAGAGGCGTGGTCATGGTGGTGGGGATGGTTGTACATGCCTGCGGCCACCGCATCGTAGGGTCTCCATGTCATGCTGCGGCGTACAGGAATCGAGTGCTCCTTGCGGTGGTGTTTCGTCAGCGTCGTTTTACGGCAGAAGCTCTTACCACATCCCTCGAAGGTGCACTTGTAAGGGCGTTTGCCCGTATGGATGCGCCGGTGCCGTGCGAGCGAACTGCTGTCGCTGAAGCGCTTGTGGCAGTCTGGGTGCTCACACATGTGAGGCCGCTCACCAGTGTGCGTGCGCTGGTGTACGGTCAAAGCCGATCGCTGGATGAAAGATTTGGTGCATCCTGGCTCTTCACATACAAAAGGCCTAAAGTAAGAGAGCGAAGCAGGGCGAGATGGTGGCAAGCATGAGCATTTTTTTGCTGTATAAATCTTTTTGTAGGTTAAACAATACCGGGGGATGGGGCGCACTCTACATCCATTGGTCCAGGGTAACCCAATAGGAGAGAGAAGGAAGGGCCTTGGTTGATTTTTTTTGGCCGTGCCCTGTCGACGCTGTGAAGTATGGTAACACGTACACACAGCCGATATTTATATATACAATCTCTTCCCAGGCGTTTCTTCGCCCAAGCCTTTGTCCTCCCCCCCTCTCCCTCCCATCGCTCTGTTCCCCTGAGTAGAATACGAGACCGAGGAAGGGTGGGGCGTTGGATGGAGAGACCCGCACTGTTATTTACCTTTCGTTGGTATGGATTCGCCCGTGGCGAGCGAGGTCAGAGCGACGTGAGAAGGCCTTGCCACAGTTCTGCCAAGAGCAGCGGAAGGGTCTCGAATCTTGTTGGTGCCCCTCAGTATGGATCAGTTCGAGAATGTCCATTGCGGGCACTGGCTCTCGTAGTGGTGTAATTGTTGAAAGCCTTTACGGCAGAAGAGATGGGAGAAGGAGGGGATGTGAGGACGACAAACGCCCTAAAAGTGCTTAATGTTTTTGTGCGAAGGGGAGGGGGGCGAGCTGTTGGCGTATGATAAGCAACAAGGAATGGATTTGATGTCTTTATGTTTTTGTGTACTTGGTCGACTTTGTTGTTGTTGTTAAGGCAAAAAAGAGTAAGAGCTGAACAAGTGAATTGGTGGAAACAAGAAGGAAGAAAACATATTAGTGCTGTTTCGAGCTATACTTTTGACTTGTGCGTGTTTGGTGGATGAGTTTTGTCGACAAGTCAGAGGTTGTTAAAACAAGAGCCAACGCTCGGATGTCCAGAACGTTTAACCTTGTATTAGTGAGAAAAAGGACGAGGGGAGACGAAAGGAGAGGGGGGAGGGAGAGCTCGGGGCGAGGCAGGGGAATGGCACGTCTGTTCGCTTCAATCACTCTCGAGGAACCAATCCATCAAGACTTTTGTTCACTTTCTATGCTCTGACCACTTCCAGACTATGCTTCGCGGGCTAACGAGTGTGGAACATGGCGTATCAGTGTGCCATAATTCATCGTGGCGAATGAGCAAAGTTTCCCAAAAATACCACGAGCTTTGGTGGATTGGTGGAGACCGGCGGAAGGATGGAAGGTGGCATGTCTCTATAAAGGGGAGGGAGGCCGACTTACTACAAGACGTGGTGGGAATGGAGTGAAGAACGCGGATAGAAAGCGAGAAGAGCGAGTTGTGCTGCGTATGTTATGTGTGTGAATGTATGCGTGCGGACGAAGGGAACGTGGGAGAGAGAGGGAAATTGAGAGAGAAAGAGAGATATATAGAGAGAGAGCAGGCGTGTGTGAATAAAACAGTTGTCAGCCCTTTCTGGTGACAAGGTAGAAGAGAACAAGGATGAATGAGGGAAAGAAAAAAAAAGGAAGAAAGAGGAACGACCGGGTAATATACGTGTTGTCGATTTTTTTTAGCAGCCTCGAGAAGAGTGAAAGAAAGAAAGAGGCAATGACAGGGACACAGGCAGACAGGGTAAGGTGGTAAAGTGATAGAATGAGGGGCGAGAGAAAGAGAGCGAGAGGAAACACAACACACATACACACACACACACACATCTACACAAACACACACAGATACACACAACACTCGCACTTTTTTAATTCATATGCACAGGTCAAAGATAGATAGATAGAGAGACACTCGACCGAGGGCAGCATGCAAACCCAGACAGAAGAGAATGAAAAAAGTAAAACAATTCATCAAGAGAACAAAAAAAAAAGACGCACTATTGTGTGAGGAGGGTCCAACTTAATACACACAATCACACACACAACCGCTGATGATGGTGATGATGATGATGACTGATATTACAGTCTTCTAACGCCCAATCTATACTCCAACCTCCTCTAGCTCAACTTGGCTGCTGCTGCTGCTCTCATCATCATCATCATGTCTTTCACCACAAATGCTTCTGGCTCTACCTCCGTCTCCCCCTGTCTTTTTTTTTATTATTATTTTGATCAATGTTCATACAACTGTTGTTTGAAAAATATTCATTCTCGAGTAGGGGCCGATGGAACGAAGAGCGCGTCAGAGCACATTTTTCTTTTTTGGGTACCTGCAGCTCGGTGGAAGGTTTCCTAATGTCGACATGGAGGGTTTGGGCGCCAACGGTCGTTTTCGAGATGGTGACATGGTACAGGCGTAGGCCTTTAAGTTGTTTTGGTGCTATGCACGGTCATTGGTTCAAATGGCCCGTTGCTTTGCTTGTCTGTAACCTCGGCCTGTAACTGTCTGGCTTCTCCTTTGCCTTGCTCCCCCTTGGTCTGCTTGTTTATGCTTTATTTTTTTCTTTGCTCTGACTCGTATTCATTCTCCTTGTTTGGTTTTTTTGGCGACATCGTACTTGTTTTCCAAGAACAAAAAACAACGACTAAGACGAACAGACAAGTTGGTCCCAAGGGAGATTAAATTCACTATTATACCTCATAATCACGAAGCTCAAGTAAAAACGAGATGTGCATCCTTAGAGAGAGAGAGGCGAACTGTTACCTTCCCGGACCAAAATGATTATAAAGAGGCTGTGAGCCACAAGGGCTCAATGTGGAGAGAATTTAGACTAGAAGGAGAGGGAAATGAAAAGGACAGGGCTAGCCGCTGGTGCGTGCAAAGGCGTGAGCAGCGGGCGCGTCGATGTTGCATCGAGCACAGATGGGCGAGTTTGAGACTCTATTCATTTGTATTCAATCACCCGAGGGGCAAAGAGAGAGGAAAAAAAACAAGGAGGAAAGGGAAAGTTGTCTGTGTCTGTCCGTCGTTTCTCCTCCCTCCTTTTTTTTCTTGCCTTTGGATCCATTCATATCTGTTGTTATTGTTTCTCTAGACTTGGACCTTGTTGTTGCTGCTATAGATGGAAGGCGTCGCCATTTCCCAAGTCTTGCCTGGCCCATCCATTTTAATAAAAATACTCGTCTTTCTTTACATGAACGATACAGGTCAGAAGAAGGGGAGATAACAAGTCGACAGTGTGGATGGACTTGCACAAAGGAGAAGGGGCATGTAGAGCTGAATGGTAGTGGTAAACGGGAACACTACGAATCATCAAGGTGCTGTATGGCCGATACGGTGTACGTAAAAGATCGGTTCCATTCAAGGCGCTCTTTTTGCATAATTGCACTATCCACGATACCTCGTTGTAAGACTTTTTTTTCCTCTTACCTTTTTTTGAGCTTCTCTTCTGGTCTGTCCCCTTTCTTTCTCTGTTGTATTGTTTGGCTGGCTAGTTAGGTTGGTTGGTTGGTTGGGGTCCAAAACTCCTCTAGTCCTCAGCTATTATTCTTAATAATATTATTTTATACGATGATCCGCCTTTTGGAGAAGGGTCACGATAACATGTCAGCATGGTAGTCGTCGTATCCTCTCAAAATAGAATGTGGTTAAGGTGGTTTACTCATCTTTACCTCCACCCACCATCATCATCACCACACAAGCTTGCCATACTATGTTGCCTCGATGTAAATGTATGTACAATGTGGTGAGTTCATTTTATTCCCCCTTCTTTTTTTCTTGATAGTGGTGGTGGTGGTGGTGGTGGCAGAAGCAGTAATAGTAGACATACCATGATGACAATAGAAACTACTAGACGTGATTGACGTCTGCATGGACGCATTGGGCCAATAATCGGAGTTGAATGAATAGAAGGGACGAGCAAGGGATTTGCAGGGCCCTGAACCTTCTTTCGCCCAACGGACGTCCGAGCTCGCCTCAATTTTCGCGTTCATTAGATGACTTTCCCTCATCCCCCCACCACTGCATACCTCTTGTTCCAGTGGTGTGTGTATGTGTGTGTCCTACGGCTCTGATGCAGCACTGACAGGCATAGTGCATAATTTCAAGTGTTCTTTTTCCTATGTTGGAGTGAGCGACAAGAAAAAAAATGGACCATGGCAGGCAAGTCTGCCAAGCACCTGTTCTTCCTACCACTCCCTGTCCGAATATAGCCATATTGGCATGGGACTGGTAAACAAAGCTCTGCTAGCCTTCCGCCCTTTCCCCTCTCCTCCCCTCCAAAGAGGGCTCAAGTGGTGCAAAAATGTCGGTCACTTGCATCGGGCAAGCATCCACGATTTTAGTGACCAGACTTTTTTTCAGTGATGCAGAGCAAACATCCATCACAGATATTTGCCTCCTATCCACAATGCACACAAACAGAGGAGACAGGTCCATTGTTTCTTTTTTTCCGTTAGCGAAAACCAGCGAGCAATAGTGATTTTAATTTTTTTTTTGCAAGGTCAACATCAAGATTGTAAACTATAGATGAAAAATGTCCTTTGTCGATCGTTCCAACTCTGCAACAGAAGCTCTTTGAACATTGTTTTTGTTCAAGAATGAACGAGAAAGAGACCGAGACAATAAGAAAATGATGGGAGCTCCAGGCAGAGTGCATTAATTTCTCGAGTGCTCATTTTTATTATCCTGCTCTCCTATGTGTGCCTTTCACCCACATCTTTTGGCAATTTGGCCTCCCATGGTCTGTGAACAGACAACACCAAAATATTGATGTTGGACACATATACACACAGTGCCGCTCTTTGTTGTTTTCCTGGGGAAAAGGGAGGAGGAGGAGGGTGAACAATTTTTGTCTCTCTGACTGTTGTAACTGGACCAGACCCGACCAGACCACACTCATACAACACATCTCACCCCACCCACGGGCTGTGTAATCGCCATCAAAAATGCTGTATGGTTGTTCCCTATTGTTCATTATTTTTTCCTCGTCTGTTGTAAACTCCCAGACCAATAACACCATCAACCTTATTGGCTCCGAACCTTTCTTCTTTTTTGCCATTATCTCTCTCTCTCACACACACACTTCCTCCATGACCGATTGTTTACATCGTCGTCCTTTGCTGCGTTTGCATAGACAAACCTACAGAATACTACTCATTTCTCTCTCTCTCTCTCTTTTTTTTTTTACTCAACCTCTGACGGTATAGGGCGTTTTTTTCCCTGCTCATTTCTCGTAGTCTCAAAAAAACAAGAGCTACGCCCCTTGAACAGGGGACTCGATTAGTGTCTTTAAGCTACCTGGGGATCTATTGCCAAGTTTCATTCTCGGATTTTTGAAGAGGAAAGACACTTGTCCTTTTTTTAGTGGCAACAAAAAAACGTATTCGCAGTTCCACACTCCTTTCCTTCTCTCTCTCCTTCCCCCCCTCATTCTTCGAGTAATGCACGGCTCAATTCTCGAGACCAAAAAAGTTGTTTTAAAGGGCAATAACAAGAAAAGACAAGCGTCTGTGGGCAACTGGACGCGAATGCCTGAACTGACAATGTTTTTTTGGATTCCAAGCGAAGAATACGTATTATATTTTTTGTTGCTCGGACGTTTCTTTCTTTCTTCCTTCCAACAATGCAATTGTTGGATCTCAGGAAAGAGTGAAGGGGAGGAAGGGATTGAATTACGATACACAAGAAAAACAATAAAACAAAAAAAAACTATGGTCATGAGGGATTCACAAACAGTCTGCGCAACCAAAACAAAAGGCAACTAGCTCGAGGACACAATCAAGGGACCCTACCCCCCTCCTTCAAAAGATAAAGGCCCTGGGTACAAAATAGCTGTACTGAGATTGTAGCAGCGAACACGGCTCAATTGAGGCTATGCGTTGTTTGAACCGACGGGCCAAAATAGTCTTGAGGACAAAGACGGGGAACAAAGGACTGCAATTGGGTAAGCTAGCATGTGTTCCGTTGTACTGTACACCCTGTTCAGTTTCAAATAAAAGGTGAACAACTTTGGTTCTTTTTTTGTTCATTGTCTTTCATGCGCAGAACGATTGTAATACTTTTAGCCAAAAATGAGTGGGGAAGAGAGAGAGAGAGAGAGGGAGGGAGGGAGGGAAGGGGGAAATATCCTGTGTTGTAATTAAAAGTTATGTATGTACATATTATATAGCATGGATGCAGGCACCAAGACTGTTGAGGCATCGAGCTTTGACGCTTTCTACGCGCTCAGGCCTAAAGTTGCACATGCCACAACTGCCTATTAGAGCCTTTTGTCGCGGATATTGCAGAAACCGCAGCCCTCTCACATTTCTGCACCACTGGGGACAAACATGTACTGATAATTCTTACCGCCCACAAAACAACAATTATCTGAATGCCCTTTAAAAGCTGTGTCTATTGTTCTCAGGAATATTCGTGGTGTTGTTGAACACTTTAACATTTCCCGCCAACAACAAGAAGAACATTCCTCTTTTAATGGCGTCTCTGTGTATTCATCTTTTTTTTTGTACTTTGAGAGGGTTGATTTTATTCAACCGCTTTGATAAAGAACTGGAGAGAAAACACGCGTATAAGAGGTGATGTCCATGTGTATATGTAATTGTACACTGGTGTCATCGAGGTTGGAGCATAATATATTTCTCCTGTGCTTTTCTTTCGTTTTTTTTCCCGCCGTATTGATTCTTCGTCATTTCCCTCGCTTGGCTTAGCAAGGGCGCGCATTGCAATCATAACACACAAAAACTTTTGGCAGAGTCTCTTTATCCTTTTGATAATTGAAAAGCGATCAAGGAAGATATAAAAAAACTATTACTTGAGAGGTGTGTGTGAGTTTCTGAATCCAAGAGCTCTGTCTGTTATGGAACTCTTATTTAGTTATTTTCCCTTCCACTTTCCCTTCCCTCCCACCTTTTCCCCTTTCTTTTCCTTTCATTCTCTCCCGAGACTCCCGTTCTTCTTTTTATTTTGTTCTTTCTTTCTTGACCCTTCAACGTCTCTATTTTAAATGCAGGGAGCGGGAGAATCATGTGGGATTTTTTCCTTCGTTTTTTTTTTTTTTTTCTCGCCTCGCCCTGTCTGTTGTAGTAGTCTACAAAACCAAATGGAGGTTTTCCCCCATTGGACCATACTTTTTTTTTCTTCTTCTAAAGTAATTCACTCCATACGCGCTTTTTTAGTTATGGTTTGGAGAACCAAAAAAATGCATAGATTGTTCCTTCTCTGTGTGTCTCTCATTATCTCTTAACAAAGGATCATTGACCAAGTAACGTAGTAGCATATCATAAAAAACAAAGGGGGCGATTTTTTTTCCTCCAATGCAAGACCCAGGTACGTTCAATAGTAAAAGAATATATGAAAAATCTTGACATGTGCTACTGCTCCCAAAAAAAAGGAGGAAAAGGATTCTATCTCTTGTAATATGTGGTCATTATTCTTGCTTGGATTGCCTCGGCTCTACTGGAATAAAAAATAGTCCTAAAGTGTGTGTGTGCGTGTAGAGGGATGAAAATGGATAGAAGATGCAGTATTTTTTTTCTTTTGTCTACCGCGACTCGTTGATCACAAAGACAACAACCACAGCGAGCATTCCTATTCAAAAAAAAAGAAAGAAAGAGTAGGAAGAATGAGGTAGGGTTAGTTTCCTGTTTGTTGTTGTTGACTACAGCTGTTACTCTGCTGAGAACATTGTGTACGTTATTTTGTTTTCAGCCCCACAAAGTGGTCATCAGTCACCATTGTGCCTCATCCTTTTCTATACTCTTACCTATAACCACTTGATACTTTTCTTGAATAAACGCCCATGCAGATGATGATGGTGTTGTTTCATCCAAGTTGTAGACAACCAAGTTCCCATCTCCAAATGCCATTACTATGGTTTTTTTGTGTGGTTAGTCCCATAAGGGAGAAAAAAGCGAAAAGGAAAAAAATTATTACTAGTCTGAACACAAAAAGCCGAGTAACCATAAAGCTTTTTTTCTTTTTTTTTTCTCCCGATGCATTATCCGTGGGAACTGAATGCTCCTCTTTTTTTTTGTGATAAGAAGGTTACTGCCGTTCTTAGCAAGAGACCAATCAAGCAAGATAGTCTTACACATGATGTGCTGAAGTGGATCTTCACCACCACTGCCCTCGTGCACTCTTGTCTGTCCGTTCGGGTCATCCGAATGAGCGAGCGCCTCCGTTTTTGTTGTATCGCTCTCGCTGATACGTTTACGTAGTTGCGACTTGGGGACTTGGAGAATTCGCATTGCTCGTACCTCCTTCAATCACAAGAGTATATTCGTACATGAGCAAAAAAAAAAAAGTCGTTGGATGTAAGTGAATGAAGGTATTACACCCCTCGCCTCTGGAAGGAAAAAGAAAGGAAAAAAAAAGCGGCACCACATACCCGCTTATATCTATATGGAGCTGGTGTATACAGGTAGTTGTCATCGCTTAGCACCATGGTCATCCACCATGCTTGAGCAGAATATGCCTCTTCCAATCCCGGCCTCATTGACTGCTGCCTCAAAATGATAACGTTGTTCCGCTTGAAAAAAAGAGGAAAAGACGAGAATCGAGCGTTAGAAGTCAATGCTTTCCTCCTCTTCCTCCTTCATCTTCAATACAACCGTTGAGTCTTTTTTTTT